>KV429087.1:75070-195347 GCA_001632345.1 Daedalea quercina L-15889
ACAGCATGACATCGTAATGGTGCAATGAGCAATGATGCGATAATTGCACCATGGATGGAACATACTGGAAAGGACTGGACAGGACCGGAAGGGAACCTGGACAGTCCTAGAACATGATGTCATAATGATGTCATGGAAAGAATGTGCTGGAACATGCTGGAAAGCGCTGGAATGTTCCATAAAGATCTAGAACTAATCATGTGCTACAGGTCTGGATCAAGTCCGTAAAGAATGTATGTAATATGTAGCAACGTAGAACACAAGTCCATAACAGGTAAGGATAAGTCCTATCCTGTCATGTAACACCTGAAATGGTCGAAGTTCAACAGGGGTGGGATGAGATGAGGACATACAGCAACGGCGACATGGCATGATGACAGGTTTAGGGCAGACTGAGACTGGCTTCGGGATGCATGGCACAAAATGTTGACAAGGGACTCCAGTGATGAATCTGGTTGTAGACATGTTGTAGAGAGGAGGAAAGACTACATTCAAGCTACGTTCAAGCAGTATCTGGCCAATATCTGACAGTGCGTCTGCAAGCACCTGATAATCATTTGTAAGGTAACAATAGATTTCACTACGATATAGTAACCGATATCACTTATCGTGGTGAAGGGAATTTCCTGATGTAAGGGTAAGCGTTGTGGCATATGCAATTGTATCCAAGGAGCTCACGTGGGCTGCGTTTAGGCTCGTTTCTCTGGCTGAGACTTATACGCAGGCTGTCGTCGCTCGGTCGAAAGGTCTAGTGTATATATCAGTGATAGCGCATTCGAGCATCAGCCATGATGAACTCGGAGGAAAGCCCATGGCGACCCGCGTACGAGGGATTTTACCTGCAACGAACCTGACTCTCGTGCAACAAGATGGCACTGAATAATATAATGAAAGAATTAAAAGGATAACGTAACAAAACCAGCGCTTATTTACTTTGTGAGCGCCTGAGCGATCTTCAATTCCCGGGCCTACGGGCGCCTCCACTACCGAATTCCTGACCATCAAGTGAGCACACACGACGCTAGACTCAAGGCTCCTACATCGCCACAAAAGTCCTATACAACACATAGATAAGAATACTCTGCATCTCTACCAATATAAATCGGTATGTTCGACACTGAGGAGACTGAATTAGGCCTTGATTCAGTATTCACGGTGAGCGAAGGGCGGTCTTCCTCTCTGGACTGGGCTAGCATGCGAGGAACTTACGGGAGATAGGAGCCTCCGAGGCCTCCATCTCCTGCACCCACTACGGTCATTTATAAGAGGGAAGCACGGGATGACACACAAGACTGGTCAGAGATCACTATCCGTCTTGTCGGCTCGCATCCACTATGGGGTCATTACTTGTGCGTGGCTACAGGATGCATCATATCTTCAGAAATACTGACTTCTCTCTCTTAGATGGAATGCATCCCGCGCATTTGCCTCGTATCTTGACACGCATCCCGAACTGTATCGTGACCGCGCGGTGTTAGAGCTCGGTGCTGGCGGTGGGCTACCGGGCATTGTCGCCGCAAAAAACGGCGCTCGTACGGTCAGCAATAGCCCTGTTTCTGAAAGTTAATTCTTATACGTGAGATATGTGCCTCTAGGTCGTGCTGACCGACTACCCGGATGCATGTCTTATTGACAATCTGGAGTTTAACGTTTACAATAACGCGCCATCGGCCTCCAAGAAACTACAGAGTGTTCAAGTAAAGGTGAGGACGTCATCTGATAATACTTCCGACATCTCACCGTGGAAAAAGGGATACATCTGGGGTCATCCGGTCGGGCCACTACTCGAACATCTGCGGAGAGACAGTTCAGCGACAGGTTTTGACCTGATCATCATGTCTGATCTGATTTTCAACCATTCTCAGGTATGTCTTCACAATGCGCTACGACGTGCCCAGGTGCGAGTGATCTTTCCAGCACGATGCGCTTCTAAGGACGTGCGAAGAAACACTACTTCCCCGGACGTCGGAAGGATTAGAGCCGTGCCTGTTGGTATTCTATACCCACCACAGACCACACCTCGCGCATCGCGACATGGAGTTTTTCAGCAAAGCTCAAGAGCGTGGATGGCGCTGCGAGGAGGTTGTCACCCAAAGTTTTCCCGCGAGTGTCCTTTCATCGCTAACCGGTACGCTGCATAAGCTGACGCGCGCCAGCAGCCTATGTTTCCGGAGGATCCTGGTGATAAAGAAGTGCGGGCTACTGTGCACGGCTGGCAGCTAACCCGCCGGTCATGATGCGACACACTGGCAATACTATTCCTCAAGCTTAAGACCCCTGCCATACCTTCGCCAGATGCTCAGACTGGCGATTTTCGTATAGATCTAGAGTACGTGCTCCCCTGCAAACCACGGCAAAGATCACTCTAATGCAACTAGTATTACAACTCTAGCCTGATACTAGCACCGAGCAGACATGACAGGAATTGATAAAAACTTTGGTACGGTTTCTCTGCCCTAGTCACGATGGCCTATCGTGCCGTTTGCATGCGTGAAGGGATGGCATTGAACACCACAGGTATACCACGGGCGTATGGCTGTGAGGGTCTTGATAGAGATGGATTGACACCTTTGGTCGAAGCTCCCACAATGTCCGACTCGGCTGAGACGATAGTGCGACAAGTGTTCCATTCGGACTGCGTGTATGTGGTACCTTTCTCCAAGGTCTACGCCCGATATGCTCATCTATATGACCAGTATACATTTATGCTATTTCATTCATGTATTGCCTCGGGAGTGCACGAGTCTATCATTCGCACAGCCACCAACTTGAAGGGGGCGACCATCTGTCTTTCGGAATCTCCGTGGTGATAAATGTTCATTTAGATTCTATCGGTACGTGCTCCTGGCATATTACGCTCCTGGACACCCGAATCTTATTTGACGTTGACTAACTCTCTGCGCGCGCATCATCACGGTCAGCGTACCTGCAGCGTTTGAGAGGTGCGATGACGGATTGACAAGGCTGGCATCCAAAGACTCGGAGTCGCTGTTGCTGTACTATTCAAGTCGGGTCTGTTCTGCGCGACTCTTATGCCATTGTTCCAGTTCTCACCACAGTAGTAGCCTCAAGCCTGCAATGCGAAGGCGGCTTATGCTGTCGGAGTCCAGGGTTTGCCGATGCTGCTTCTGACACGCCACTAAATTGCCGCTGGACGCGTGAGGGCACCCACGGTTGCTTCGGACTACACCGACCACAGAAGCACCGAGAAGGGCGTGGGTGGCGCGTTTATGTAAACGGCCACACATGCACAGCCCGGCGCTCGCCGCATCTTAGCACATTAGTTTGCCTATTGCGGTCTATAAATGCTGAGTCTATCATCACCATCATCAACAGCTGCTTTGGACACCCACTAATGTTCCGGCCTCTGCGGCACTGTTTTATTACGATGGGTTCGACTACCAAGCACAATGACTAACACAATGACAAAACGCAAAACTAGTAATGCTCAATAACATTAACTAAACGACAGCACTAGGTGAGCTTCTCTCCAGGTACGTCCCGGAAGGCTTGAATATGGAACCGCTGAAGTCGACCTTTACTCAAATATCTTATGGATTAGAGTCTTCTGGAAAATCCAGCGCCGGCGACTCAGTACTGCAAGTGAGAAACAGCATTGACGCCGAATTCATGACCCGACTTAACATCAGACAGATGCTGGGTATGAAAGATATTGTTGTTCACAGCCAGGGCCACAGACGTCGCCCGGGCGTCCGTTATCAAACGTCGTCCACGGAACACCGGAGAGGTTGTATTTAAGACATCCAGGAGGGAACTGAGTTCCTCAGCGGGTCCTCTCTTTCTTCCTTCGCTCACACCTCCAACTCAGAAACTGGTTCTGGCAGGTGAGCTACATTCTACCTGAGTGTGATAGCATGTGGGTTGACTGATGCATCGTGCATATATAGCCTGTTCTTGTTACATTCTATTATCTATCTGACGCTATTCTACGCTCACAACTACCTAACATCCGTCCACGACCCTAAACTCAACTACCTCAACTCAAGTATCTCATCGACAATGCGCACATTCACACTCACGATTCTCGCCCTCGCCGCCGCCATGGTTTCGCCAGTGATAGGCGCACCAATCAACTCCGTCCAGTAAGCTGCTCTGTTCCGTGCATTGTGAGAATACGTTCTGTATATTGACTGAACCTCGCAGAGTGCAACATATCCACTCGGAACATGTACCTGTGCAACACCAACATCCCCCGAGCTCCCACGCGGTCTCCGAGCCTGAGGGCAGCGATGCGGTTGAAGGTAGCAGAGGCGCATGGCATCGCGGCACGAATTTCGTCAATGCGAACGCCGCGCGCAACATGCCGGACGCCGACCTTGTTCGCCGCGAGACAGTATTGCAGGAACTTGCGAAGTGCATGAGTACGAAGACTGTCTTGGAGCCTGCTGGCTTACAAGAGTGTATGAAGAAGTTCCAAGCGTGAGGAGCTCACTCGTCGCGTAGATATGAAATAGCTCATTCAAGACGTCGATGAGACATGGCTTGAAATCTTAAGGGACATGCTAGAAATGCGGTGTATTCAGTAGAGTATCTGGGAAGCATCAGCCTCACTTTACTTGAACTTCGTTTGCCAGGAGGGATGAGGTTCTTCATGAAACCAGTACTTTACTGTAAGGACTCAGCAATGCCGCATTCAAGTGGCCGGATCCAAATATAGGTTTGTTCGAGTATCGTGGACTTGACTCATGGACTTCTTAGTATCAACTGTATCAACTGCTCGACTAGAAGGTCCTTTGTGCAGTGCGCGTGAGTTGCGGTGAGCAGTCAGCTTCTTCACAATGAGCGCTCAGCGCCTCAACGACGCAGCAGATGGTTAGGTCCTCATATTCACACCACGGCCTATTAAGAGGGCTGTAAGAGTCTGTGCTACGTACTGAACAAATTATAATTACTTACTAGTAACCACTAGTTATCGTGCTCAGCGCTCAACGTTGAACGTTGAATATTTGTTGAAGTTTGAAACGTTGATCTCCGAGTCGGGAGTTTTCCCGGGAGGTAGTGTGGCTACGCGCCTAGGTTCAGGACGCCTATAGAACTACTGCCTCTGACTCTCATCTGCTTTTCAGTTCACATAATCATACGTGACGAGCGGAAGCGTTACTTCACCAAGGTTTCCGCTGTGCATGTGGATATCAATCTCACAACAACGAAGGGGCGGCCATCTGTCCTCCGGAAACCCCGTGTAACTTGGCAAGTTCTTCCGGGTCCGAGTCACTCGGAGATACTCATTCAGATTCGATCGGTACGAGACCCGGAGTGCCCCGGGCACATTATTACAGTACTCCTCGAAACTCAAACCTTACTTGACTTGGACGCTGGGGCCCATAGACTGATTCACTACGCGCGCGTCATAGCAGCCAGTATACGTGCAGTGTTTGAGACCTTCAATGACAAAATGACAAGGCTGGGATGCGAGTCACCGTTGCTGCATTTCTAGTCGGGTTTGTTCTGCGCGACTCTTATGCCCCTGCTCTCATTTCAGTACACTGCTTCAGCAGTAGCCTCGAGATTCGAGGGCGTCTCATGCTGTCTGAGTCCAGGTTTTGCCGACGCTACTTCTGACATGCCGCCGATTGCCGCTGGACGCGTTAGAGCATTCACAGCTGCTTCGGACACCCACTAGTCCACGCTCCGTACTGTTTTATTACGACGGATCCGACTACCAGGCACAATGAATAACACAATGACAGAACGCAAAAATTGGAAACACTCAGTGGCATTGACTGAATGGTAGCCATACCAGGTCGAACTGCATGAGCTTCTCGTGTTTGCCCGGTACGTGTTAAAGGCCCGAACATGGAACTCCTGAAGTAGACCTTTACTTAAATATTGTATGAATTAGACTCTTTGGGAAAAGACGCATCACAGGCGACACTGTACTGCAAGTGCAAAACTGCATTGACGTTGAGTCGATGACCCCTCTTAGCGCACACTGTTGGATGTCTGACAGATGCTAGGTATGAAGGATACTGTCGTTCACAGCCATGGTCGCAGACGTCCGTGCGTCCGTTATCAAACGGTGCCATCTACGGAACGCCAGAGAGGTTGTATTTAAGACATACTGGAGAGAACTGAGTTCCTCAGCGGATCCTCTCTTTCTTCCTTCGCTCACACCTCCAACTCAGAAACTGGTTCTGGCAGGTGAGCTACAGTCTACCTGAGTGTGATAGCATGTGGGTTGACTGATGCATCGTGCATATATAGCCTGTTCTTGTTACATTCTATTATCTGACGCTGTTCTACGCTCACAACTACCTAACATCCGTTCACGACCTTAAATCAACTACTTCATATCAAGTATCTCATCGACAATGCGCACATTCACACTCACGATTCTCGCCCTCGCCGCCGCCATGGTTTCGCCAGTGATAGGCGCACCAATCAACTCCGTCCAGTAAGCTGCTCTGTTCCGCACGTTGTGAGAATAAATCCTGGATACTGACTGAACCTCGCAGAGTGCCACATACTCACTCGGAACATGTACCTGTGGGACACCAACATCCCCCAAGCTCCAACGCGGTCTCCGAGAGCAGCGATGCGGTTGAAAGTAGGGATTTCGACAAAGCGCACGCCGCGCGCAACATGCCGGACGGTGGTCTGGAGGACCAGAAGTTCCGCTTTGATAAGCGTGGCGAGGAGCTCGCTCGCCGTGAGATACTATCTCAGGAGCTTGCGGAAGAGATGAAATGCATGAGTATGAAGAATTCCGTCCAGGACGTACAGGAGTGTCTGGAGAACCTCCAACATAAGCGTGAGGAGCTCGCTCGTCGCGTGGATATTAACCAGCTCCTTCAAGAGATTAACGAGAGGATAAAGGGTTGGGGGTCTTAAGGGACATGCTAGTCGCGTGATGTATTCAGTAGAGTAGTATACACGAGGAGAATCCACCTCACTTTACTCAATCTTCGTTTGCGAGGAGGGTCATGACAGCACTTTACCGTCAGGTCTTGGCAGATCCAAGCATAGGTTCGTTCGAGTATCGTGGACTTGAATGATGGATTTCCGAAGTTAGTATCAGTTGCTTGACGTCTTTCGTGCGTGTGAGCTTCGGCTTCCAATGACATCAGTGACGTTGGTCGGCCCTCTTGTTCGCCATGCATTTACAGTACTACATAATGTGCGTTGGGCGCTGAGCATGAGTAGGTGATCACGAGGATCTAATCAATACCGCTACGTTGTTACAGTAATCGTCGAACGCACGGGCCAGCGTTGACAACGAATGTTGAAACGCGGATTCGGATCTCCGGGGATATAATGTACTTAGCGCGGCTACACATGCCAGTGCGTCACCTGTAGGTCACGGTTTGCCAGGCTGATTCAGCTCTCACCACCATATAATATTGACGGATCCACCACTCCACATCACGTCGAGCCATACGGTATCTTTCTCGCGTCGACTAGATGGACAAGCAGCGAGTTTCCAAGACCAGGGGTGTCACTGTGCAATTCCTCGCAGGCCTGCTCACTCTTAGTGCGCTCGTGTCCATCTTCCAGTCTCACGCGTCGTTCACCGCGTCGGAGCGCGTTAAACACGTCCAGATCCCCTTAAATGCCGAAGATATATTAGGCAGATGTGCTGCTCTGGGGGTAACGCCTAGTCCCCCAGCGAACTTCTATGAACGGACCCAGTCCGACAGGTTCGAACCCGGAACAAAGCCGCTACTGATTCGGAACGCGACACTCTGGACAGGCCGCCAAGATGTACTTGACGCGGTTGCAGGCGATTTGTACCTTGACCAGGGAATCATTCAAGCCGTGGGTCAAGTCAGCGTGGAGACACTAGGTCGGGATGTGACGGTCATCGATGCGAATGGGTGCGTGCAACAGTGTTTATGAATGGAGCTGTCGTTAATCAGCCCTTCGAAGGGCATGGGTCACACCTGGGTAAGTGGTGTATTGAAATAAGGAAACTACTGACACTCATGCGCAGGATAATTGACGTCCACTCTCACTTGGCGGTGGAACCGCTACCTGCACTGGAGGGTGCGATGGACGGCAATTCGCTAAGGGGAATTGCACAGCCATGGCTCAGATCCATTGATGCGTTGAACATGCATGATGAAGGTGTTCTCATACACTCTCATGCGATCACCGCGCCTGCTGATCTTATACGCACCCCAAGGCTACAAACATTCTATTGCAGGAGGTATTACAACGTCTTTGATCCTGCCTGGCTCTGCCAACGCAATTGGTATGTGTGTCTCATCATTATCTGCCGGATTAGCCTCATGGACACTCTACAGGTGGCCAAGCATTCGTCATGAAACTGAGAACCACCAAAGAGCGCTCACCAACTTCAATGCTCGTAGAACCTCCTTACAGTCTGAATGGATCCGACGCAGACCCAAGCTTGCCACTCCGATGGCGGTATATGAAGTATGTCTCTGCGATTGACATGAGCATGATTTAGACTTACTACTCCTTAGACATGCTTGCGGCGAAAATCCATGTACGTTCATGCGTTCCCAAGGGTGTCCTGCACATTGATATGGTTGACCCGTAGCTCGGGTCTATGCTGGAACTCGAATGGATACCGCTTGGGCGTTCCGCTCAGCGTGAGTTGATTCTTGTTGATCCATTCGAGCACGATCGAAACATGCGTTTATAGGTACGGCCGTGCTCGCCAGATCAAGGTTGCCCAAGATGACTATTGTGCGAAGGCGACAGCTGGAGAGTGGAACGCGCTCTCGGGACAGACATTTCCCGAGGATCTTCAATGGGAAGCTCTCGTAGATGTGCTACGAGGCAGGGTAAAAGTAAGGTGACGAGCTCTCCTCAGGTGCCTCGTGCTCACTGGGCACTGTCAGGTCAACACACATTGTTATGAAGCTGTCGACTTCGACGATTTCGTTAGGGTAAGCGAAGGTTAAAACATCTTCGATGTGCCTGAGCTCCTCTCCTTAGTTATCAAACGAATTTAAGTTCCCGGTCGCGGCATTCCATCACGCACATGAGGCTTACCTCGTCCCGGAATTGCTGAAAAGTGCCTATGGTATACCCTCCAATGTAGTCCACTACAGTCGCTTCATTGATTGTTATCAGGTCAAACGCCCGCCATTGCGATGTTCTCCACCTTCTCGAGGTACAAGCGCGAGGCCTATCGACACTCCGAGTACGCGCCAAGGATACTCGCGGAGCAAGGCATACCTGTCATCATGAAGGTGTGTCCAAGCCGCACTTGTCGTCGGCTCATTTGAACAGATCTGTCACAGTCGGACCACCCAGCCATCCAGTCGAGATTTCTTGTGAACGAAGCTGGGTATGCACACTACTATGGTCTCCCGGAGAATATAGCCCTGGCATCTGTCACGTCGACCCCTGCTGTGACCCTCGGCCTAGATCACCGGATCGGCTTCCTGAAGGAAGGTCAGTGTCTCCCATAGACTGTCTTATTTGCCGCTAACACGAAGGGTCCGCACCAGGGTATGATGCGGGTTGGTATCCTTTGTGCCTCGAACTATCGTAGTACCGTTCTCATGAATGCGCCCAGACGTTGTAATCTGGGACAGCCACCCGCTCGCGCTCGGTGCCGCACCAGCGCAGGTTATCATCGACGGTATCGCTCAGATCAAGCCATCTTACCCAGCAGTTAAGCCCAAGTCTTCTCAACGAGTACTCCATACACCAAAGTGGGACAAGGAGGCGAAGGCGGCGGTCGATTATGACGGGCTTCCTCCTCTTGGACCCGCGCAGTCGACCAAAGGCGTCGTTGTCTTCACCAACGTATCAAGTAACTGGGTGAAAGATCGGGAGAGTTCGGATCTAGCCGACTTGTTCGCATCCACGGAGGGACCTGGTGCTGTCGTTGTGCGCGGTGGTAGAGTCGTCTGCTCCAGCACACTTTACGACCAGTGCGCTCCATACATTGCGGCGAATGCGGAGAATGTGCACGTGGACCTCAGAGGCGGTTCGCTGCAGCCCGGGCTGATCACCACGGGCTCGAGCATAGGACTGCAGGAGATCGCAATGGAGATGTCAACGACCGATGGTGTAGCGTTTGATCCGCTCGCGGCGGACGTCCCGTCGATAGCTGGCGGAGTCGGATATATGCCCAGAGCTGTGGACGGACTGCAGTTCGGCTCACGCGACGCCATGTGAGTCTCCATCACATTTTCCGTCAGTATCGCGCTCATGGATGTTGTAGGCTTGCATACCGCCATGGGGTCACTCTGGCTGTCAGTGCTCCTATTCATTCATCTTTCCTGGGCGGCTTGAGCGCTGCTTTTTCACTGGGATCGATGCACAAGCTGGAAGAGGGTGCTGTCGTACAAGATATCGCCGCCCTACATGTCAAGCTAGCTCCGCAGGGCGCCCCGAGTGTGAGCACGCAAGTTGCCACTCTCAGGCATTTGCTATTGAATCCCGTTGGCGAAATTGGCCCATATTTCCAGCTCGTGACGAATGTGAGCGGCCATTTCCCATCGTAATGGTCGCTGTGCTTGACGTTGAGGCAGGGCACGCTTCCGCTTGTTGTAGAAGCAGACAGTGCAGACATCATTGCTACTGTGATCCAACTGAAGCGTGACGTGGAGTCTGAGATGGGGGTCCTTCTGAGGGTGACTATCTCTGGTGGCGGCGAGTCTCACGTACTCGCGAAGGAACTGGGTGAAGCCTCAGTTGGTGTTATTCTCAAGCCACCGAGACCATATGTAAGTAATTTTATCCAGTCGGCATGCCCAGAAACCGACCTCTCAGAATGCACAATAGCCCTTGCAATGGGACCACAGACGCTAGTAGGTATACAACAGCTTTCTTGACTATTAGACGACTTAGACGTCTTTGCGTAGTCTCCCAGGACCCCCGGCTTCTGCGGACAGCACGATTGCAACCCTGTTGAGACACAGTGTTACTGTAGCTCTTGGACCTCAGGGTGTGACCAACGAGGATTCAATGTATACATGGGCTGTACGAAACCTTCGCTTCGACGCAGCTTGGGTAAGCTTCTCTGCTGTATGATTCATACCAGTGCGATAATTGTCCACATTGACAGGCCCACCTGGAGGCACCCGACGTTGTGGACAAAGCCTCGGCCGCTGCACTGGTTTCATCAAACGCCGCGAAGCTGCTTGGCTTGAACATTCCTTCAGGCGACGAGGATCTGGTAGCTACCGTTGGTGGTGATCTGCTCAGCTTCGAGGGTAAAGTCATGGCAGTGATCTCCCCTCGTAGGGGTACCGTAGACATCTTCTGAACAATGCATTTAATGAGGACACGCAGAACCATCAGGCATTCTACAAATCGACTGTCGACTGCGGGCACATGAGTCATCGACGAATTAGGGACTACTAATATCATCTGGAAGAATACAACAATTGTGGGACGGGACTCGAATCCAGTGGGACCAATAAAACCAGACATTGCATGATACAGCTATCGACACAGTTTGCGACCACACGAACGAGCGACTGAGGAATGAGATGCAGTAATTTGTGATAGGACCAGCGTGCAAGATCATCTAGATGCGGTTCATGAAGGCATGAAAGGTCGTATACTCGGGTCAATGTAAGGACACTAGTTTGCGCGGTGGAGATATTCCTGGTACAGATCGTCTACGAAAGCCTTGTCTGTCTGGATGATGGGTTAGATGGAACAGCGTGTTCTAAAACACAGTGAAACTTACATGTATGAGAGCAAGCAACTCACGGACGAACTCATTCTTCGGGAGCTCCTTACCCAAAGCTTTTGGACGGGCGGATGTAGCCGAGATGACCGCATCCCGCGCAGCCTTGACACGCATCCCACCAGCCGTTACCTCTCCAGTCGCCGAATGACCGTTCACAGCTGGAGTGTCCTTCGTTCCGTCGTTCACCGCTCGCTCCTTGCGCTTCCCTTTCGCCGTCTCGCTGGTGCCGGGCGCCGTCGACGGCGGCCTCACACCAACAGTCACCTCCCCCTTCACGGGGTCGTCCCACCCGCGCTCGATTTCCTCCCGCTTCCGCTCACGTTCAGCAGCGCGCTCTTCCCGCGTCTTCTTCCGCTTCTCCTGTTTCTTCTGCCCCTGCTTCTCCTTCAGCCGGCTCGAGAACATCGCCGGGTCGCTCAGCGCCCGCGTGTCCGTGAAATCGAGTTCGACTATCTCTGCGTCATCCTGCGAGCGGTCGTCGAGCGGCGCACGTGGGTACGGCCACAGTTCTGAGTCCGCGGAGAATGGCACGAGCTCCCGATGCTGTGACGGCGGGGGAGCATTGGCAGCCGTGACTGTCGACGAGGAGTCGGACTGCGTCACGCCGTTTGGATGGCCGTTGGCGGCTGGTCGGGCCCCGGGGGAGGGGGCAAGGTGGTGCTGGTCACATGAGCGAGATGCAGACCTCTGTGGCTGTAGCGGGGGAGAGAGCGGCCCGATGCCTCGCGCCGTCTGCCTCGGTGTGACATCTCCTTGGACGCTGATGGACGCCGTCGTAGTCGTAGTCTCCGAGTGCGGGACAGCAAGCAGAGGTATGCCCGATGAAGAGCCCACAGCAAGGATCGCCGGATCTGCATCTACGTCGAGGGCCGTACTCGTTATGGAGTAGTCGGACACGGACGCGAGCTCACCCTCGCTGTACTCCGTGTCGCCCTCGTACCTGTTCGAGCGTGACTGTCTTGACCCAGCCGAGCTCGGTGCAGTGGATGATGCGCGGGAGCTGGAGTCCAAGCCCAGCAAAGACGAGATGACGTCCTGGTTGAGGATCTGCGGCAGGGTGCTCGATGTCGGTTTCGGCGAAACGATCTGGATATCTTCGGGATGAGAGGGTAGCGAGTACGAGTGGGCCATCGGAGGCGCCTGAGGTGTGTGGCTGGAGCCAGGCGTAGAGGCCTGGCCGGGAGTCGCAGATGCAAAGATGGAATCGAGTAACGCGAGACCCCGGCTCGGAGGCGCCGATGGGGGAGGGGCAGGCGGAGGCGTGGACTGCGCCAGTTGCGGGCCTCCCAGCGCAGAGAACAGGTCCTGCACAGACATCTTTCTCGATGCCGTCTGTGCAGGAGCAGGTGGCGCTTCGAGGGCAGGCGTAGATGAAGCACTCGGAAGGAGTTTTGCGAAGAGTTTGTCGAGCTCCGACCCCGAACCGTTGGCAGGGTTCGTCACGCGGTCGTTAATTTGCGCTGCTTTCTCATTTGCGGGCGGGGCGGGGCTCGACATAGATGCACGACTTGCTGTGCGCAGGTGAGGATTCGGTGGCGGCGGTCGACCCGGCCCATACCTGAACTCTTCAGGGTACACTTTCCCTTCTTTGATGTATGAATGTAGCCTAGCTCACAATTGAGCATCATTACCAGCTGCGATCATAGTTCACACTCACCGCATCATGACATCCTTCAAAGGCTCCCTCGCATCGGTAGCAAACATCCAGAGGCCAATGGTCACGGACGTGCCCTTCCACTCCTTCTTTTTCGTGGACGCGCTCTCCTCACGGGACGTCGCGACCTCTTCGGGAGTCAACTGGCTGAGCAGAACCACATCTAGCCTCGCGCGGTGTTCCGGAGGGACAGGGTACGGCAAGCCCATAGCGAGCCGCACCTTGGTGAATGTTGGATAATACCGGAATGCGAGGTAGTCGCCCACGATTCCAACGTCATCTTCGGGATAGATGGGTCGGATGTAGTCGTCTGTGCCCACGCGATTGAGAATGAAGAACCCGTAGGGCGGATACGTCTGTCTAAAGTCAGTTCGTTACGGCGAACACGACCGGCGGACAATAGCGGCGCGCACTTTTCGAACAAGAACATGCTGCCCTCATGGCCCTGCTTCTCCCATTTATTTGCATGATAGTTATAGACGCATACGTGACTGAACTGATCAAATATCGAGACGATGGACGGCTCTCGCCGCCTGAGAACTTTCAGGTTGTTCTCATAGATCGCTGGGGTGAGTCCTTGCTGACGCTGAGCCTGCAATTGCGAAGCAGGCGACTGTGTACGCTGCGGGTAGGGGTTTTGGGCGTCGTCCACATAGATATTAGCTGCATTTGAGGTTGAGCGGTATCGACGAGGAGCCATTGAGTATCGGTCGCCGTTCAGGTCGAGTTCGTGGACAGGGAAGGGGATGCATTATCAGGATAGGTGTTTATCTATCGAAGATAATTCATTAGCTAGGATACAAGCCAATCATGTGAGACAAGTCACTGAGTGGTGTAAACTAGTCAATGTTAGGAAAATTAACCTTTTTAGTGGCAGTCGTGTTCGAGCACCCCGGCTTCACCTTGTTCGCCAACATGTCTCTCGCTGGTCTACGTCCCTGGCCGCAGCATGCGACCAGGGAAGCTAGACAGCTCGTCCTATCCATTCTTCGTTCTCAGAAAGAACCTGTAGCAGCTAAAGACCTCTACAAACTTGTCGTTGAGAGCGAAGTGCAGAAGTCGGATATGCCAGCCGCAAATCCAGACCAGACAGTTTTCCCCAGCTCTGGTAATCGTCCTATGCCTCCACACCCCCAGCATACCATTAGGTCCATGAGGTATGCTCCGTAGTAAGCATGAAAAACCAGTTGTACTGACCATGATACATAGGTACTTCAGGGGTCAAGTACTCGCCGACCTCATGCGAACGAAGGACGTTCGGCGCGTCTACATGCAAAGGGAGCTCACGCACGAAGAAGTCCAGGAGCATAAACGGACCTTGAAGCAGGGTGCACGCAAGCAAAGCGAATTCTTGACTGCGCATGGCGTCTGGCGATATGAGTGTCGCAACAGGCCTACACCGCAGAAACCGAAGGAAGAACACGTATTCGGGGAGGAAGTCGGTGTCGGGGCAGACTGGTCACATCTTAACAGGAGGAGGCAGCGGTCCCGGATACTGTCGGTAGTTCGGGACGTGCGGTGGCTCAGGAAGCTGGAGAAGGCCCGTGGGGAGGCCCTTCAGGAGTCGCCTGGGGAGAAGGTCGCAGAAGCAGCATCGTAGCGTGGTGTGTCCTACACGTCCCTTTCCCCGTTAACTTACTGATGTCGAAAATGTGTTGCTGTCCCGTAGAGACCCTTACCTTCGTTGAAAGGGCCACTATTGAATGATGGCATTGTCCTCATGAGCCTTGCATTCCATCCTGTAGTGTCATGCCGACAGTGGCTCCAATATGCTGGTACATCCATGCCACGAGAGCGTCTCGACTGTATTTAATTCCTATTACAATTGCTTGCTGCCATTACCTGCTTGAACGAACACTCTTGAAGACCGATGCAATCACTCGCGTCGTGAAAGCGTCAATAATATCGCACACAGCCTGAAACTCCAGACGACTTCTAGCGTCCGATATTTTGTTGCTCTAGATTTAACCAATTTTCGAGCGGCAAGCCTTGATTTTTGAAACATGCTGTACTAACAAGACAGATGACGTAGAGACCTGTAACCAGTGAAAATAGGTGGGACCAGAATAATGACATTACTATGGTGCGTGGTAGGGTATGCACTCCAGTTTCTCGATCTCCTCTCTCGGTAGGACAAGGTTGCCCAAACGTGGAGGAGTGTCCTTCGTGATGAACTCCATAATGGTTGGCAGCTTAACGGCGCCCAACCTCAGCACTGGACGTACCGTGTCAGGGTGAGACACTATGAGACTAGTATTCGATAAATAATGATGCCTACCCGTGCGCGCAATTTCTGGTTTTATGGGGACCCCACCGAGCTCGAATATTACTCGACCAGTCGGGACGCTACGTAGAACGCTTAGCACAGAACGCAGCGTATGAAGCGGCCTCGACATACCGAGTTGACCAATATTCGAAGGAACCCTTTCCTTTACCCATACGCGCTTCGTTCCCCTGCCCAGTCCTGGATACAGCAAGGAAGTCAAGAAAGCCGACGCTCACTCACCTTGATGCACACGGGAACGTCGGGGAAAACCCTCATATACACCTTCGCCCCCTTAACGGGCTTGATAGCCTTCTTCATGGCATCCTCCGCCGCTGACAGCTGCTCCCCACTGATGCGCATCCCATTCCCCTTGACGCGGATCCCATAGTCGCCAAACGCGATTGTCGTGCCCTTGATAGACCCACCAATTGGGATCGGAAGAAGACCCTTTTGACGCTTCACGTATTTAACCTTCTTCGGAGCGAAATGCGACCTAAAGCGGACTTGGGGAGGTACAGATACTGGTGGTGAAGCATGAGGAGCAGTTGGCCTACACGCTGCTAGCAGCGACCGGGCAGATGGAAGTGCGAACATGACCAGCGGAAGCCCGGGTAGACTGACTTACTTTAACTTAGAATTCAACCATTGGCGGAGATGAATAGCATTAACGAACATTAACCATTTGTTAACTGTGTGGCTTTCAGTAGTTCATCGGAGTTACAATAGTGACAGTACTATTAAGAGGCGCACTGCAGTAGGCCCTTGCGTCTTGCCACCATCGCCACTGCCGTTTCCTTGAGTTCCCTTCTACCCTCTCGTATTCTGCTGTCATGAGCGACAGAAAGCGAGCTTATGAAGGTAACAGTGATGCTGGAGCCGCCAAGAAACTGAAAAGGTCTGTACCTCGTCTATCTCATTCGCGCAGTTGCTCATGGTGACTTCGTAGTGACGCGGTGAGTTATCCCATCCCTTGTCCTTGAAGGTGAATCTGTCTCTTACTTACGTTGTATCTGCTTCTATAACCTGTTTCTACCCGGCCAGACGTCCGCCAATGGTTCATGGTCCGGTCCAGCGGTAAGTACAGCCTATTATCCGTACTCATTCCGCCCTCATGTCGTGGTAGATGTCCGCAGAGGCTCTTATTGCGCAGAAGAAGGCCGAGATTGCTGCCAAGATAGCTGCAATGAAGAAGAATGCTCCTGGAGCAACAGCGGCGACGCCTCCGCCGGCAGCGAGACCGAGCCCTAGCCCTGCGGTTGCCACTCCACCACCTGCATCTTCGACGGGAACTCCCACGGACGACCTCGCACGGCGTGTCGCTGAAGCTAAGAGACGCGTGGCTGAAGCGCAAAGCAAGCTGGCAGTCAAGGATAACCCGTATATGGTACGTTGTGCCTGCACAGACCGTAGTACCGCCTTCTAAGAGACCCGTAGTCGGCCCCGCATCGCGGTAAAAGGGCAGCCCCACCTGTCGAGCCGCCTCAACAGGGTGCTGGTTTGAAGATGGCAGCGCACCCGCTTCTGCTCGATACCTCTACTCCGGCGCCTCAGTCGAAGAAGGATCGCTACAAGCCTATGCAGCCCAAGTTCGCTTCGATTAAGGCGAACGTACGAAATGCTCCTACGCCTCCCCCCGCTCCGGTCGCCATCGCTCCCAAGGAAACTTCCGCAAATCCATATGCGTCGGGTGCTGCAGCCGCCGTGGACAGCGGCTTCGAGGGTGCCCCCAAGGAACGGGTCGGGCGGAGCCTCAGATTTAACCCGAAGGGCAAGTATGTACAGATCGCCAATCAAGTAAGGCAGGAGGCGAAGCTGGAGGAACTCAAGCAGCGCATCGCCGAGAACGCTAAGAAGGCTGGATTGGACGCGGAATTTGAGACGCTTGAGAAGAGTATTCGGCGCGAACCTCCGTCCGCCGCAGAGTGGTGGGACGCCGCATTGCTTCCCAACAAGACTTACGACGATCTTGCTATGGGGGTCGAAGCCATGAACATCCGGACGAATAACTCGCCGATCACGATCTACGTGCAACATCCCATCCCTATTCCTGCTCCTGGCGATAAGAACAAGGTGGCCATGAAGCCGCTGAAGTTGACGAAGAAGGTTAGGATTCGGGCGCGTGAGTGTCACATACTTACTGACTATGACGCATTTCTAGGAGCAAAAGAAGATGAGGAAGCAGCGCAGACAAGCGGAGCTGCAGGATAAGCGCGACCGCATCCGTATGGGACTCATTCCCCCAGATCCGCCGAAGGGTGTGTTTAGTCATTCAATTCTCCGTTATATTGCCTCACCTCCCCCCTTAAGTTCGCTTGGCCAACTTGATGAAGGTCCTGACGTCTGATGCCGTCCAAGACCCGACGCGCGTGGAGGCGCGTGTGCGGAGGGAGGTCGCCATGCGGAAGCATACGCACGAGAAGATGAACGCGGAGCGGAAGCTCACGGACGAGCAGCGGCGGGAGAAGATCGAGACGAAGAAGGCCGACGAAGAGAAGAAGGGCATCTATGGTGCGGTGTTCAAGGTCAAGACCCTTTCGGACCCGTCGCACCGGTTCAAGGTGCGGAAGAATGCGGAACAAATGAGTCTCACCGGCGCGTGTATCTTCAACCCTGCATTCAGCCTGGTGTACGTCGAGGGCGCATCGAAGTTTTTGCGCCAGTACAAGCGGTTGATGCTGCACCGTATCGCGTGGACCGAACCTGCACGCGAGCGCGGCAACGAAGATGTAGAGCTGGACGAGGGGGGGGAAGCCGAAGGCAGCCTTGACAAAGGCAAGGCCAGAGCCGTGTCTGCTGGGCCCAGCGAAGAGGGTGCGGTTTCGCTGGAGGATAACCAATGCTGGTTAATCTGGGAAGGTCAGCTGCGGGATCGCGCGTTCAGCAACTTCAAGCCGAAGAGCTGTCCGACGGATGCGGCTGCGAAAGAGGTATTGGGCCAAAAGCTTGCTGGATATTGGGACCAGGCGAAGAATTGGAAGCCTGAGGAAGAGGAGCTGTTCTAACCTCAACGCTACCTATGTTCGCTAGGCACTGTACGTTATCTGCGCTGTTCCAGTCATGTTATGGATATGCCCAACGTGGCGCGATTGCGGTCACCTCATGCGGTCACCTCATGTACCTTTCGTATCGCACATTCGTGACGTTCAGAATACGACTGGGTTCCTTAAGCAAGGGCACGTCGAGAACATAGAAGGGAGGCATATATTCATACTAATGGATAGGCATAGAAACATAACGGTGAGTGTATTCTGAAATGATGCGCATATGCTCGAACATTGTCTACGCTTGCACCTCCATCAAGAGTCGTGTCAACCAACGCTCGACCAGGCTAGCGCATTGTTTAGCGACCTCCTGGTGGTCCAATCGCACCTTGAGGAGCGCGATCTTGTCAAACTTATCAGAGTGCCACCGCAGAAGCTCGGCCATGACTTTCTTCTTCGATGACATCTCGCTGACACTCGAGCGCAACGGATGAAGGACGAACTCCTTCACAGCCTCGTAAGTGATATGCTCTGGCATAGTCACCTCATGGAAGACCGGCCAGGGCATCAACTGCCCCGGGATGTCTGTCGGTGCCTCCAGTGACTTCAACGTCTCCCACTTCGAGTCGTATAACTGTAAGGCTTCGGCCAACTGGCGGGCTCTCTCCTCCTCCTGCTTGCGTCTGTCCTCCTGCTGACGATGCGCTTCCGCTCTGAGACGTTCCTTCTCCCTCCGTCTGGCCTCTCTTGCATTCCGTTTGGCCTCGGCGCGTCTCTTCCTTTCTTCGCGTTTGCGTTCCTCTTCCTCGCATCTCCACCTCTCTTCCTCCCGGAGACGCTGCTCCTCTTCGCGTTTGCGTCTCGCCTCCTCAATACTTTGCTTGTGAAGTTCGTTCAATCGTGCGATCTCCGCCAACCGTCGTTCCTCCTCTTCGCGACGCTTGAACTCCCTCAATGGATCGGAGCCGAGTTCCCGCTTCATCCGGGCTAGATAAGCTGAACTGTGCTGCCTCCACCGTTGTGCACGAGAAGAGTTCTTTGCGCGATGCACGCGCAGCCCTGCTTCAAAGAGTGAGTCGTGTAGCGATTCGGCCTTCGACTTGCGTACGTGCATCATCGCGACCTCGTTAGCCATGTCCAGGTCGTACTGGTTCAACGGCTTGCCGAAGACCACGTCGTCAACTGAGGGATCCGAATACACCGCGAGTATCTCGACCGCCTCCTCCTCTGTGATGACCGTAGGTCGTTCTTGCCCCTTTCTGTCCTTCTCAAGGGCCCGCTGCGCAGGATGCCCATCGCCTCGCCGGGTGGCTTTGGCCTTGCGCGTGGAAAAGGGAGTCTTGATAGGCGGGGATGTGGGGGGAGTCGCTTGATTTACAAGCCGTGAATACGATGGACGCCCCCGTGGATCATTAGTTGGGAAGCGATCGGCGTGAGGCATAGCGTAAGGATGAGCGCGACGACGAGTGCCATGTGGCGTGTCCATCCTGGGATCCCGTCGAAGAGGCGTAGCTGGGCCACGCCGCGGAACTGGGCTAGCTATGGGACTGCTAGGGCTCGTGGACTTCACTGGAATGCACGATATAGATCCACGAAGATATCCGGGTAGCGTGTGTCAGGCCACACGGCACTGAAATAGTCTGAGGTCAGCACTGGCGAGCGGGCAACGCCACTGAAGCGCAAACCTTGAAGAGTTGTTCGGCTTGTCTTGCTATCTGCGGGCAAGCTTGCTAGGCACTTGATAAGCGACTTGACGAAAAGCGGACCACGCCCTTCCAGTGAGCGTATATAACTGCGCAGAATACACGCCACTGCCGGGAACGGATCGATAATCTCGGCCACGGAGCGGCGAACTAGGCAGGGGAAGGCTTTGAGGATCGGAAGGCCAGGGAACGGCGAAACGACGAGGACAGGCTTTGGGTCCTCAGGCCTAAGCGATAAGTTCACTTAGCGACGTTGAGTGGCGAGGGCAGGGGCAATCAGACCTCGTAATGCCAAAAAAGGGTATTTCAGGCTTCAGAGTCGCAGAGACAAAGCGTGGTTGAGAGATATAGCCCCAGATCGTGCCTCAGTGCACAGATTGGATCACCTGAACATGCGATGACGCGGATCATCAGCGGAGAACATTGAGTGCGGGCCAGATTGAGGTGGCACGGCAAGTAGCCTCGAGGCATTGCATCAAAGCTCGAGCGTACGCAACGGTCCAAACTTGGTTCATCCCAGTTCGATGTGCGAGCGCCGAGCGATCGACGCTAGCCCGTTGCCAGTGGCCGGTGGGCCGCATCGAGATCAGATTTCAGATCCTTTGGCCTTATTGTACATGTACGCTTAGGCTATCTCCATGGCTTGGTCCCGCTTGGACAGCCACACGCGCGTCACGCACGACACCAACGGCCAAAGTATAGCGACAGTGCGCAGCTTCCGACGGTGCTTCTGAGCTAGCCGGACAAGGCACCGAACAAAGCCAATACGCGTGTCTTCTCTAGGCGACCAGGTGCGTGGAGGCCCGCGGCAAAGCGTACGGCCACAGAGACAACGTAAGCGTTTAGCTCGATGAAGTCCAAGACAAGCTTCCGGTATTTAGGAGGCAGACGAAGGTAGGGGAAGAGCAAGGACTCATCCACCCTCTCTCTCGACCACCCGCCCTCCACCTGCAAGTTCGCAAGTCTGCAAGTTCATCCTGTCTCAGTCTGTGAGTAGTGTGGCGCATACGCTCCCCGCTTGCGTACTAACCCTGCCGCCCATAGCGTCTCGTCATGCCTAGAGTGTCTGCCAAACATGCGGAGGCCAGGAGTCCCAGCGTCCATCGACACTACACTCGTGCAGTGGCGAAGTTGAAGGAGCAAGCGCGCATCAACCAAGAGGCACAACGCCAGATCCTCCAAACGCCGCGTGGCCGAAAGTCTCGAGTTACGGGTATCCAACCCCATGCACCTCCCGGACGAAGTGCGAAGGGCAAGGCTCGCCAGGAAGTCGCCTCTCGCCCGAGCGCGATGCGCAAGCCTTCAAGCTCGGCACCCAAGACTCGTTCCAGGAGAGTCAGCTTTGCATCTCCAAGTGAGGACCGCCCCGCTGCTCGTTCCGATGATGACGGCTTGACTGACGCTGATGGCGAATACGAAGTCGACGACATGAACTCGGAAGCGGGATCCAACGTCGCTGCGACGGACGCCGATGGCGACACACAGATGGGCGATGACGACCGAGGCGAGGTGGACAACTTCACCGTAGGCAACCACTGGAGACGGCAAGGCCCCGCCGGTGGCGTCAGGAGGACCGGCTCTGCGCGCGAACGCCAGGCCGAGCCCCTCCAAGGTGCACAAGCCGGACAGGCCAATCCCCAGTCGGGCCCGCAGATGGAGCAGGGACCCATTGAACAGGCCGGTGCGCGAATGGACGGCTTATTGTTCAACGAGTTGTGGAACGATGGTATCTTCCATGAGCTAGGACCTTATGTCGGTCAGCTCGCTCAAGGCGGGATGCCTCAGCAGTACGCCGCGCCGATCGACCAGGGCCTCGTAGGAATGATGAACCAGCAAGGTGTCGGCGCGGGCTACCAGCCTTTTGTCGGCGTCGCGGGCCAGCAAGTTATAGGTATGCCGAACCAACCTCTCTTAGGTGACGCGAACCTGCAGTACATGGACGCGTTCAATCAAATGTTCGCCGGGGTAGGGAACCAGCTCGTCGGCGTCGGACACCAGCAACTCGTCGGCGTCGGGCACCAGCAACTCTTCGGTGCCGGTAACCAGCAACTCTTCGGTGCCGGTAACCAGCAACTCTTC
The DNA here is from genome assembly GCA_001632345.1 of Daedalea quercina L-15889. NCBI lineage: Eukaryota > Fungi > Basidiomycota > Agaricomycetes > Polyporales > Fomitopsidaceae > Fomitopsis > Fomitopsis quercina. The sequence continues at coordinate 97,398 of KV429087.1, forward strand.
GGTGCCGGCAACCAGCAGTTGGTCGACGCGGCGAACCAGCTCTATATGGGAGCCATCCCCAACTTGAACCAGCCTCTCTTTGGTGCGGCAAACCAGCAAGCGATAGGCGTCGGCGATGGGCTCTTCGGCGGCGCGGCAAACCAGAACGTCGGTCTCGAGCTAGACGATGCTTGGGTGTACGAGATCTATGGGGGCATCAACGATGCGGCGCGAGCAGACCAGGGCCTTGCGATGAACGATCTAGTGGTCAAGCAGGAGCAACCATTTGAATTTGACCAAGTGGTAGCTGGGATGGCTCCGCAGCCTGAACTCGCGGAGCAAGCTCATTTCGCCCAATCCCCTGCCGGTAACGACCGCCGTGCATCGCCTCCTTCGATAACTGGTGCCCTTGGAAGCGACAACCAACCGCAAGCTGGCCCGGGCCCCTCGAGCTCGCATGGCACTGGCGCAAAGGATCGACCGCTGGCGAACTCTTTTAGCTCGCAACTGGATGCCGCCGAGGCCCCACAGCAGGCGGGCCCTTCGGTCGCCCGAGCTCAGTCTCGGGCGGAGTCCTCGGCGTCGCAAAGCTTCGCGAATAATGATGGACCTGGCGGAGAACCTTCGAGCGGCGGTCCTTCCAGCCGAAGGGAGTCCACTATCCAGCTGCAATCCGCTGGGTCGTCGTCAGCTACGCTAGAAAGCACCAGCAACCAGGCGAGGATCTCTCGTGCCGCCCGTGCGTTCAACTTCGGATCCAGGGTGGGTGGAGACCCTGAGGAGAGGCACGTACACGGCCGTCGTTATCGGCAAGAGGACGGCGAGTGGGTCGACGAGGTGCGCGGCCTAAATCCTATCGAAGCACTCAGGGTGTTCGACGCCGATGGCAAGTTCACGATCCCTGAGGATCGTATCACGTCCCTCGAGATTATGTATTCCATGAGCTTCAAACCCTGAAAGTCGATTGCTCGAGCGTCCCTCCGAATTATTAATCATGCACTCACACTCCCTTCATCACTGGTTATGCTCCTCCCACACTCTCTTCCATGCTTATCGTCTTATGCGCCCTGTGGCATTCATGCTTGCTGTATGATAGACAGTAGAGTTCTGCGTTAATATGATTCTTCGTGCCGCAACAGTTAAGTCGACTGACCCAGGAGATCATATGACGGTGTATCGTTTCGTGGTGGAATCTTCGTCTTGTCCATGCGTCTTCGAATCATCAGGTCGGCGGCCCGCCTCGACATGCACGGTAAACACCGATGCGCCTCGACTGTCCTTCCTTGGCCACAAGGGCAGAACATAAGTTATGGCTCATTCGAAAAGACCTTGCTCTACCCGCAGATTCGTCTCATTACACTTTCATTCAGCTTAAAGCGTCGTGGCTTCATGGCTACCCCGTCGGCCCTTTGAAGACGTATGTTTTTGCAAGGGTCGTGTTGATACGGCGCCTCTGAGTCTGATTGTGTTATGACGCATCTCCCGTCTGAGACGATGCCTCTCGGTCATGTATGATACTACGAATATAACCTCTCTTAATGGATGGTAACACGCGCAAGCTGACCGATCGACTTACTCTGCTAGTACGGAGTAGTACTGTCAGCAGTGCCAGGCCGCGCAAGTTGCCACCCATAACCGGCCTAGAACTGGTCTCCACAGACAGACGTAGACAATTCCTTCAAGCTTGGTGCCTCATGATATCCTTATCTGACCCTAGAACCAAATACGAAACGCTCTTGAGCAGCGGTGTCGACCGGAAGCAGGTGATGAACACCTTATACAATTCCCACGAAATTTCCACCTCATCAGCAGTCAATCTTCTGGTCGAATCAAACGTGCAGAGGGCTACGACTTGAAGCAGCACTGAGGACGGTAGAGGAGGACGAGGGCCCGAGGGGCCCGGGGGAGGAATTCTTGCAGATTTGGTCACTGTGACGGTTGTGACAGTCACGTTTAAATGTGACACTGAAGCACGGGCGCTAATGCTCCCAGCCCGATGTCGTCCATGTCTTACTGTCCACCAGCCAAGCCGATTCTTGGCTATCATCGGGACTAAGTCTGCTCATCTAACACTTCGAGCTAACAGAAAATTTCTTGGCAGCACTCTCAGGGAATTACTTCTGAGCGCATCGGGTTGTATCCTCCCGGGCACCCGCCGACGATTTGCATGCATTCGCCCCCCAAGACACGCTGGGATAGTGGATAGTAAGTAACCTCTCAGGCTGGGTGCCTCGTTTATAATTGGTTGGAATCACTGCCATATAGATCATCTAATTGTCGGGTAAGCGCAGGTCTCATACAGAGCGCAAGAGGTGACCGGTAAGGATTCAGTTAGGCTCGCGTACAGCTGCACTAATTCGTCGGTTTCAGGCAACGTAGCCAACAGATTGCTATACACTGATTTACTCCTGAATTCTGGAATGCTGTCTTTCTAGACCAGCTTGTTCAAGCGAGTGTGAAGTATCGAAGTTGGAATCCGAGGATCATGGAACCTATCATACTGAACCAATACCACTCCTAGGTCAATCGGGCTTCGCAGTAGGCACGCTTGCACAACTTTAGAGGCTTATACCGCTGAGCGCGCTGCTCAGTGCCCTTCTAACCCGGAGAGGCTGTCGTCATCGGCCAACAATTTGCAGAACGAGAGAAGTCTTCCACACCTTGATCCAGAGTACATGCTTCGCGTCTTCGTGAACTTCACTGTCAGTAATTACTCGGATATTTCAGCGTAGGGGCTTACTTACAAGCTTTTCGTCTGCAGCCGTTTAATTGTACGTAGGTGAAGCCGGCACGTATCTCTCCAGAAAGGCAGAATGTCGTCATGTGCCTCAGACTCTTCACCGCGCCTACAGTGAGCATTGTCCGCGCATGTGCATTACACGGGTGCTCAGATCGAGCTCCCCGCATTCGCACATCTTCGCCTCCATCTGTGTAAGCCATCGATCTTCTCAGCTGTCATTTCATTGACTTCCTTCAGACCACTCGCAACCTCACGGACCTATTCCTATCGATGACTGACTCCAGCGAGCCACGGCAATGACGGTCCTTCGGACCCATAATGGATCCGAAGAAGATGCGAAGGTTTGCATTCTAACGAGAACCCTAATAGCATCGACAGTACTGTGTCGCATCTAGCCGTGCCTCAATGCTCGTGAGTGGATGTAATCCGTATCCAGTATATCAGCGGGCCGCATTGGTTCACAGACTGCGGCAATACCTCAGCTGTGACTAGCGTATGACCTGCTCAACCCCCAGCTACGGTACCTGACGGTCATACTGGCCGCGAGGGTTCTTCTTCCACAATCAGCATGGTCGATCATACTATCGTCTCACGGGCCGACAACATGGTGCGTGTCGACTACCTTCCCGCCGCGAGCAGCTCATAAACCTTGGGTCGTAGACGTAATGGTCCAGGGTGGTAGAGGAACTTGAATGTCATTCTAACGCGAGATAGTGATGCTCTAGGCCATAAAGACCATCCTTGGGGCACGCCGCACGCTCGGTGACTGCACCGGAGTTGATATCTTTCACCTCTGCTTCGTGGTGAAGGAAGCTTCGCGTACTCGGACGGGGTAGACAGGATGCCTGTCACCTGTCGTCCCGTTGACAGCGCTCGGTGTGAGAGAAGAGACCGCAGTCGACGTGGGCAGCTGTAGTTCTGACTACCTACTAGCTGGCTATTGGCGTCGCATACTAGATCCGACCTGTCCCTCGGTGAGGTGAAATTCACTCAGCTGACGGAATGGAACCACTAGGAGTAGTATGCAGGTCTGAGGTTTGTATCTCTTGACCAAAGTGGCGGCCTCGTACCAATGCCACCCTTTAAGGTTCGCGGCCAGCGGAAGTATGCGCCTGACCAGCCCTGTAATACTTTACGGAACACGGGTGAGAGCTAATTTTGACAACACTTTGCGAGCTACATGGTGTAGTTCAGTTCTATCCAGTCTTACATTCGCTGTTTTCTAGCTGCCTTCTCTTTCTCCACCCACTGGGGGACATCATCAACGGCCTCGCGCGGCTTACCCTTATACATCATGAGATATCCCTGAATGCTCGCCATCGATAGCTCGCGCTCCGGGATAGATTCGGCAAAACGGGCTGCCAAGGCGAGTGTGTCTCGGTGTGAGAGCACCTCGTTTGACAGAGATGCCGCCTGGCAAATGACCCGTGAGGGCTCCGATGGCATGGAAGATGCGTGAGCTGAGCGATGCTGTGAAGCTCGGGGCCAGGGAGCTGGTAAAAGGGGCGTGTCTTCAAGTTCAGAGGCTCCTGAATTGTCAGGTTCATCTTGGTTTCCATCCATGCTTCCTTGTCTCGAATCGTAGCCCTCGTTGGCCTCAACTGGACAATCTGCATCGCCCGGCGAGTCGGGCATGTAGAAGCATTTGTAGAGGTTCTCTGCCTGATACCGGCTGGCGAGCTTGAATTCGATGTGCATATCCATGCGGCCGGGGCGGCATAGCGCAGCATCGAGAGCGCCGTAATTATTCGTCGTGGCAAACAAGATACGGCCCTCCTGCGCACCGATACCGTCTAAAGCATTGAGAAGGCCCGAAAGAGTGATGCGGGTACTTTCTTCATTTCGCTTTGTAACTTTGCCCTTCTCTTTGGCCTGGGTTTTGCTACCGATATCGTCTTGCTTTACTTGGGAGGGGAGGTCGCGCGTCATCCCTGCTGCAAAGGCAGCGTCGATGTCCTCCATGAGAGCGATGCAATGGCGGGGCATATTCGAAATGAGTTCATTCAGCTGACAGTCGTCCATGCTCGTGCGACTGAGCGTCACGACGTAGACATTCAGTCCGAGCTCTCCGGCGATGCTCTGGATCATAGACGTCTTCCCGGTACCAGGCGGGCCATACTGAAAGCACGTCAATGGCCGATGCTGTAGATGAATAGCACCGGCAGACATACCAGGAGATAACCACGCCTGAATGGAACTCCTCTGTCGGCATACCACTTGCGGCTGCTTAGGAAATCGCGTGCATCGTTCATTAACACGTTCTTGATGCCCGGGTCAAGTATTATCGAGCTAAGGGGGCGCTTGGGGCGCGATGTCATGTACTTCCACTGTCCGCCGCTGCACGTATATCATTTAGACGCAGCACTCCAGATGCCAGGGTGTTACATACGTGTCCGCAGCGTATATCGAGATGGTTTTCCTCTCTGCTTCCCTATACACCTGGCGTGCCTCGTCCAGTAAGGTTTGCAAGACCCGCCGGTCCAGCGAGAGGATGCTGCCGATGTGCTCAGTAGGTTGCGTGAAATGTCTTGAAAAACTCTTACCTGATATCCAAAGTCTCTTTGGTGGACCATTGTCCCTCCATCCTCTCCTCTCGCTGCACAATCATGTAATGGCCTTTGTACCACAGCGTATATGTGTCGTCGAGCCTCGGGAGGTACGATACGTAACGCGAGGTACTGCTCTGTGCCCCAGCGTCATCTTCATCCTCAGAAGTGTTTCCTAAGCCGAAGTTTCGTGCGGACACTTCGACGGTACGTGCTTCCTTCCAGACTGGGTGGAGCGAAAGCCAATAAAGAACCCATGCTAATGAAGAAATTGATGAAGATGAAATAGAGCGCCTCCAAGTAATGACATACTGTAGCTGTAATCGTGCTGCTCGAATGAAGCCGTGACCCAGAAGCGTTTCGTCACTGCGTCACGCCACCGGAACAAGTGGCGCCGACAGGTCTCGAGCGCGCTCCCAATGACGAAGAGCTTCATCCAGTCGCCCATCGCGGAGAACGTTAGGAGCGTCGAAACCATAGAGCGCAAGTCTACTGATGCAGATGGACTAGTGTCGAATGAGGATAACACGGTTGCATTTGCAGCGCCGTCCATGTCCGAGTCTGCTGTATGCGAGTGGAGATTAATATATATCAGCGCAGAAGACTCCAGATGATGCAGAGAGAGTAGCCACAATTTTTTTTGTAGCTGCACGACCGAATTCCAAGATTTCGAGGGATGGTATTGCGTTGGTGGAGCAGGCATTGCGAGAGGTCTTATATTCTAAGTAGGTTCGGCATGCTGGCAAACAGAGTTCGACAGTGTAGAAGTCGTCAACTAAGGCAATCCGAGTCCACCACCTCCATTAAGACAGGCGGTGCCGCGCACAAGGAACAGATGATCTTCCCGCTATGCCTTGGAGGTAATCGGGCGCTTTCGTTATCGATTTAATGGTGTCTGGGTTGGTGGAAGTGCTTTCATTCGCTGTCCTAGCGATGCATGAGGTATGCACGTTCTCAATAGATTGTATCTTGAGACTCGAGAATCTCTGGAAGTTCCCATGGCATGACTGTGCGATGAGCTCAACGATAAGTTCATGGATCGCGATATACGCGCATTAAGTTTCTGTGAACTAGTATTTAGTGAACCTTACTCCGCACCGAATGAGAATACTACTTACAATCCAACTGTGGTACGCATAACAACACTCAAGTGGCACCAGGAGCGGTACGGACCGGTCCGAGTGACCACTCTCAGGAGCTTCTGATTTGATGGTAGGTTTGTCGTTTACTAAATCATGGCTAGAAAACCGGACGACAGGACGTTTGGATCGATTCAGTGGACGGGATAATGCGAACAATGGATAAGAAAGTAATAAAACCTGTATCCATCCGAGTGAGACGTCGACGGCCACACCGGCAGCGACCAGTATTTTGCCTTGGCTGAAGCACTCACTAATCATGAATTGCCGAGACTTCGCTGAGGACGGTAGTCGAGGTCGGGCTGGGGGCTTCAGTGAAGCTAGCATTCTGCTTACTAGGTGGTACAGAGCACACTGGCCGACCCTTCACTTGCACTATGTTGACAGATCAAGTCCGATCTTTCTGCTGAAGGACCCTCTGCGGTTGGCGTAAATCAAGCTGGAGTCTCGGCGCAGAGGAACCACATCGACTTGTAGGCTCGTCTGAATGTCAATAGAGTACCACATCATTCGTCGAACCGCATCTAACAGATAGACGCTAAAACCACAGAAGCATGAGTAGTTGAGATCGATAATGTGTCATGATGGAACACTAGCATTGAGAACCTGGACTCATCAGACTGGGTGAAGAGAAGAGGAACCAAGGAGTCGGAGCGGGATGGGGTAGCATCCATGATTGAACCATGCAATCACACTTATGTAATGAAGCTGTTACGGTCTAAGCGAGCGTCTACTATATAAGTACACGCTTCATTTCGCTGCCGCACTGGCGTTCGCGCCAGTTGAGTTACTAGACTCGCGGTCCACTGTCTCAGTGCAAATCAGTCTGACGGGAGATATCGCTTCATTTTGAGGAAGCTTCGTCTTATGTTAGTGATTGAATTCGTAAGTAGTAGGAAGTACCGCCGACAGGAACTTGTGGGTCTAGTACTGGTAGTCTTAGCCACGTATTGCCAGTGTGCCCTCGACGATTTATGCCAAGAATCACCATTTGGCTGATCTCGATAATTGAAAGAACGCCTAGCATCTTGCGCGTAATCGAAATCTATGATCTACGAATCTGCTTCCCCTGTCTGGGCGCACCATGATACAATTTCTAAGGCAAATTATCATTATATTTCAGTCATCGCCGAGTCGCCACCAAAGTCTGCGTTATCATTAGCTTTTGCTTCCTCTGTCCGGGCACACCAAGATCACAATATGCCAGTTTGGACGGCGAACTACCGTTACATCTCATTAATCCCTTAGTCGTCACCCCAACGTTTGCCATCCAGACTGCGTTATCATTAGCATTTGCTTCCTCTGTCCAGGCGCACCATGATCACAATATGCCAGTCTTGGACGGCGAACTATCATTACATCTCATTAATCCCTTAGTCGTCACCACAACGTTTGCCATCCAGACTATCACTGTATATAGTTCAGTTTTAGCTGTGACATCTCAGCAATATGTCCCCTACCTTCACTTTAGCATTTCGAACCCGCTGGTGCGTTCGTCGGCTCGATATCATTAGCGTAGCAGCTATCCTTTGTCACTAGCAGACAGATATTGTGCCCGAAAGGCGTCGCGACAGAGTACTTGCCGGGCCGAAACTCAGTCCCCGACCCCATCGATGCTTTGATTGCTGCGAGGCATGCATTGGCGACAGCCGCATCCGTCCACTTGCCAATGTGCGCAGTATCCGCGTGGCCCGAGATGGGGGCGTCAATGAACAGTGTCTTCTTTCCGCTTCCCTTTTTCTGTGTAAACGAGAGTGATCAGTTGTGATTGACAAGTAGAACGAGAACACCTACCCCCCATGTAACACGGGCGAGACTCGTCTTATCTTCAATCTTGACAGAAGGGAGAGTTTGCGGATTGGTCTCGAACCACCCAGACGAGAGATGCCTGCCCCTTTTCTTTTGGCCTTTCGCGTCCTCGCCTTGCATAGTGTGTTTCTCTATGGCGCTCCACACCTCTGCCGCTGCTTTGGTCTGAGCATCACCCCCATTCCTCACAGCGAGGATCTGATGTGTATAAGGTCAGCGCATTTACACAATGAATGTGCTGTGTGCTTACATAGTTTCGGCCGTTCAATGTCACAGGAGCAGCCTGCACGAGGATACCAGAGTAAAAGAGTGCGATGAAAGCGAGGAAGGAAGTCATGAACTGCATGGCTGGTGCTTGAAATGATCGTTGAATCGCTGAATCGGCGCAACAATGAAGGAACGAGTAATGCGGGATGATAAATGAGCAGGATTAAAAACTATGCTGCGTAAAATAGGTAACAGAGCGAGTGGTGGAGGGCCTGCCTGGCATTGCCTACTGTCGCCGCCCGCCTTATATCTTGTCCATTCCGGACAGAACTCGGGCATGTAGACACGCTGCCTGATGCTGCTGTCTTGATCTCCGAAGGAACCTGGATGGATGCTGTGTTAGTCGGCGGCATCTATCCAGCGCTGAAGTAACGTGCCCTCGTTCTGTCACTGCGTCCGCTCAGAATGGAAGACCGCGATGGAAATACAGGCAAGATCGAGGTGCTGCATTCCTATATTTATGCTGAATGTAGTGGATTTTGTATAAGCCGCGTGGGAGACATACTATCCAATGCTTTCAAGTCTTGTTCGCAAATACTTCGTTGTGATAGAATGACGAACGTACCACAGCGCCCGTTCGTACTACAGTCGGAGTCTCCGGGCTTGTTCCCGGCGCTCTCAGCGGCACTGCGCATACCACGTGAGTCATGCGAAGAACAAGGCTTGCATCAGAGCGTGAAACTTGGGAACTCGGAGGAGAAGCGACGCGCCTACAAGGAAGAACCTCCTTGTCTTTCATGCGTGTGCCAGTGTTCCGGACTCAAACCGGAGTGACGTCCGGTATCGCCAGCGGCGGTACTGCTCGACAGGAGAACCGGTGTCAGCGCAAGCCCATAGGGCAATCGGCTATCCTATAAGCTTATTAAGCACAGCTGTAACCTGGTAAAGCCGCGAAATCAAGTTTGGGGGGCGTCCGAGTTGAGCAGGAGCTGCGCAGAGTCAGCGTCCATCAACGCCGCCGGCCTTATGTAAAAACATCGTTTTTTCAGCCGTCTCAAATATCTGTTACATTCCAGACTCAGTTCACGAAAGTGAGTACGAACTAATCATGACCCTCACGTTGTCTAGTAAGCGTTGACATTAATCGTCAGAAGTACCCGTTTGCGCTCGTGTCGCCTGCGATTGCACAGCCCCCAGTTCTTGGCGGCAATATAGAATCATTTGATGTCCACGAACAGCATGTCCTCACCTTTAACAAGACCAGCGTCGAGACGTCGACGTCTGGCGCGCAGGAAGCGAACGCGGGCATTTAGCATCCGGCAATTTGAATTGGATCAGTAGAGGAGCCTTGAGTTAACACTAGCTACGTACCTTCTGGACATATGGAGTTGAGGAGCATAATATGTACTAGAGCTCACCAAAGTACGATGATCTCACGCGTATGAAACGTTCATGAGTCGAGAACCTTTGCATGTCGAGTCCCGTTAGCATACTCGCAGTACGCGGTATTACGGTCACTCGCGGTCTTTCCCACCTACGTCTCAGGAAGACATCTATCCACACGTTAACGCTGGTGGCACGCTACGCTGTCAAGAAATCAGATACCTTCCCTGGCCTTCCCTCACCCAGAATTTTGCCCGGGCAACAGAACATTTACACCCGCTCGTCAGCTGATCTGTTCTGTGTCCATCTGTGCACCCGCACTCCGAACAGACACTCTCAACGATTGACTGATTACGCATTGTTGTAACCGAACAGCACAGGGCCGTGAACATCAGGGCACGCAAGTCCAACAAACTATCAGTATCACTGACTGTGTGATGCTCTGATTGAAATGAGCGCCATGGAAGGCGTCGGCGTCCAAAGGGCGTCTTATAACCACAGCTACTTATAGGCAGAATATCTTCGGCCCCGAATCAAGCTTCTGCCACGCATATCGATCATAAGTAACTGACGGATGGTTTCTCGCCGTCATTGAAGCACTCACATCGATCGTGCTAACAGAAGTAGTCGCCGTTTGCACCATGTCCCCTGTGATTGCCCGGCCACTAACTCTTGAAGGCGACGTGGAGTCTTTCTATGTTCACGAACGCTACGTCCTCACCTTCAGCAAAACGAGTGCCGACGTCTGGCGCGCTGGAAGCGAACTCGGGCATCTAAACCATGTAACGGGGTTCAGCGAACCCGTGCCATCCCCACCCTTTGAACGGTTCCCCATTGTTGATCTCGAGCGCAACCTCGTCATCGTCCCCGACCACGGTCCGCAAAATGGACCACCCCTCCTATGGGTCTTCAGCCTGGCCGACGGGATGCTGATCCACAAGCTCGAGTTATACGGCGCTCTGGCTCAGACTCGGCTGCAGTATGCGGATGGGAAGGTCCTCGTCGCTGTCGAAGAGAACGATGGGCGCGCTCCACCGAACGGCCGCACCACCATCCTTCTCTGCGACGTCGCCGGCGACGGTGGACTCCTCGGCGGTGTTCATCTCCCGGCACGCCTCAAGGCTCGTGAAGAGAAGCGGTTGAACACGGTCGGAGGTGTGCTGGCTCCCGTGCAGCTCAGGCCAAATGGTGACGTCATCGCGACATCATCCGAGGCCTGGCACACCGAGATGGAGGTCCTGCGCTGGCGCGGGGCTGATGTGCTAGACTTCCCGGAACCAGACGCGAGCTTCGAGCTGCGGCTGTCGCTCGAGGGCGGCGATCGCATCCACCCGACGTGCACCGCGCCCTTGGACGAGAACAGCTTCATCATGGCAGTCGCCGAGGCCGTCAGCGACGTCTTGCAAGTCGGAGAAGGCTGCCAGACGGCGATACACGCTGTCGATGCGGAGGCCATGACGATCCGGTGGAGCGCTGAGTGCGTTGGAGGCCGCGTGTCTAGTGTCCACTACGTTGCTGCCGTGGACGCAATCGTCGCATTTGGAGAGCATGACTATGGAGAGTCCGACGGGGACGATCCCTTTGCGTACGTAGTCGTGCTCGATCCCGCGATGGGCACACGACGGCGAATGGAGACGATCAAACACCCTGTTCAGGGCACTCCATTACGGTACTGTGGACTCGGCAAGAAGGCGGATGGCTTTGCGATCATCATCGTCTTCCGAGATGGGCTCACATACGCTGTCGACCTAAGACAGTTCCTGGAGCACGGCTTCCCCGAAGATGGCACGCTCACCCCTGCTTCCACTTCACTAGAGAAAGGATGGGAAGTCGAGGAAGTGGGTGTAGCTGGGCAGACGGTGATCCTGTCCGTCTGCGACTCGACGATGAATGGATCTCTACATATAAGATACTTCGAATTGAATCAGTAGAGGAGCCCCTGACGAGGCTACTACGCACCATGGGAAGGGTCCGCATTTCGATCCCTGTGTATGCTCGTCACTGTGCATGTACATACAAGTCTATAGGCCTGCATATCTCGTCAGTGCACACCCAAATATGTACTCGAAGGGGCATCATTGCAGTTGGAAAAGCAAACACCGTTGAGAGACAGATACCGATGGATACGCAGGTCTGAACTAAGTATTGCTCGCTGGCCGTAGGCCCGTTATTACGGGTGACGGGCGCTTCTGTGATTAACTTACATAAGTAGTGCCCGCACCGCTGGCGCACCGTTTGCCACCATGTACTGTACTCCTCATATTGAACCTCGGATCCACCGCTGTCCACTGTCGCCCACTCCTTCTAAGTTCTCGCCTGTTCGAATCCTTAGAGTGATAGGATGCATAGAGCCAGGTCGACGTGATGTTCCTCGTCAAGTTGTAAGCTGAAGCACCCCGAGGCGTCTAGGCCAGTTGCACATCCTTTTGTCTCGCATTCTGGTCTAAGAGTACGTATGTTTCGCGCCGCAGGGACCGTTATACACATTTCTTGACAAATATTGTGCAGTTCGATATTTAGGAGTCAATAGAGGTACTAGCCTGCATTTGCGAAGAGCTTTCTGAATCGTACTGTTTGGTCATCGCTCCGAGTCAATGAACGTCAAAGAGTGTTACTGTATGTCAGCTCCCGGCGGAACGATACGGTACAGCCGCAGTCTCGCCACCGTCACAACGGCAAACTCTCATTGCCTTCGGAGAGGCAATTATGGTCGCACGTTCGTGTCCCATCCAGTAAAACCGCTTTTCTCGATGGTTTTATCATTGACGTTGCACAGCTACCTGATCTCGTCTCGAGCAACCACAATCCAAAGTCATCGCGTTGCGCACCGCCAGTATAACGAAGGCCCGCACAGACCCAATGGGTCAAAGGTATGTCCCACTCGGGCTTGTGTAGCAAGCAGCCTGCAGTGGGCTGCCTCATTGAGGCCTGCAATCATCTGCTGACTCGGTCCTGACAGATATGATTGAGTGCCCAGGCACAAGGCATCTGTCCGCGTCTCTTGTAATGAGGCCTTGAGGCTTTGTCCCTGGATTAATCATCAATCCTCGCCTTCAGAGCAGTACTCACTATCACAATGGTCGCGCACGGACCAACCTGTACCGCGACGTGACTATTATGGCAGACTTGTATTGACTCGCTCAGCGCGGCGATGGAAAGCACTGCTTCGGATCCGACAGTGCCCTGCAGTATCCCAAACGGGCGCCCGGAGGCGGTCGGAATCATTGACACCTGCTCAGAGGGTCACGTCAAGGTCATGTACAACGAAGCTCTTCTACGCTGGTATATAGTCGACGCATGCCATCGTTCCCGGACTCTCATCCGTCAACGTTTCAACCCTGAGACCAGCCGTTACGCCCTGCCCACCACTCACGTGACATCAGTCAAGTGTGCTAACACGATATCTGAAGGAGGACTTCCATGGCGTCATTGAACGCACAAGTGCCTGCTGATCGTACTTTATATCACAGCCACTACCGCAGATTGGCTAGCTCTTCCGACCAGGATGTCATCATTCACATCAGCTCGAGTGGTGATGACCTTTCTGCTCCTCTGCAGAATCAACCGTTCTACAGCAGCGAAAACATAGTGGACCCTCAGGTAAAGTTCATCGATGCCCGTTCGGTCCGCCTCATTCAGAGACTAATCAAGTACAGAGCAGACGAAATACCGGTTACCGCCCCAACGATCCGCCGAACGCCAGGAATGCTACACTCACATCCGACACGTCTAACGCATGGACTATATGCGCCGAAGAGGTCTGGAAACATGAAGAGGCGACCGTCCAGAATTGGAAGGAAGAAATTGACACGATGTTGGTTTTTGTAAGTTTCAACCGCATTGCTCTTGCCTCACGTACATAATTTCGTGGCACGCTGTAGGCCGGCTTGTTCTCTGCAATTGTCGCCACCTTCAATGCTCAGTACTACTTGAATCTGCAGCCGTCTAGTCAACCAGTCACACCGGGGATATACATCCTGTTGGCCAACATGACAGTGCTTCCCGGCGGCACAGAACACTTGAGTGGTACGATCAACGCGACTGCAGGCGGGGTACCCGGCACAGCGATCGCAGTGAACGCTCTGTGGTTCTCTGCGCTTGTCTTCAGTCTGGCCGCTGCGTCCATTGGCATCAGCGTGAAGCAATGGCTGGAGCATTACGTCGTCCCGCAGAGCATTGTTCCTCGGCAGCGCGCGCAAATGTGGCATTCTCGGCGGCGCGGCCTGCTGGACTGGCGCGTTCCCGAGATCATCACCCTGATCCCAATCCTTCTCCAGATCGCCCTCGCCCTCTTCCTTGTCGGCATGCAGCTTCTCCTCTGGACAATGAGCGCGATCGTGGCGGGCATCGTCCTAGCGCCGACAGCGCTCCTCCTCGCGTTCACGATCTACACTATGATCGTGCCGACAGTGGCGAGTGACTGCCCCTACCGGTCGCCCCAAGCATGGCGAATATACCAGGCGCTCCGCAGGATCGCACAGCTCTTCACGCTGGTCTCAAGGTTCGGCTTCCTCACAGGCTGGAGGACATTCCTGTTCGCGGGCAAGGCTACAAAGCCGTGGTCGACTTGGATCGAGAGAGAGAAGGCAAAGTTGCGTCACCTAGGGAAAGGCGAAGAGAGCCTGGATGTTCTCGTCTCTGCGGACAAGTTCATCGGTGGCGATATTTTCCTCGAGCAGGTGGTCAAGCCCTGTCTTATCCAGGCCGACATCCACTCTGCGCTCCCCATCTTCTACCGCATTCTCCAGGAGCGCGCCCACCTCGTCGACCGCACGGTTGGTCAGACGCCGATGCCGAAGTGGCTTGCAGACGAGATGGACAATGGCTCCGTCATTCTCATGGGCCATTTGGCGTTGGAGATGCTTTGTCGAGTAGGCACGGAGGGTGGGGAGGGCGACCGACTCCGTGATGAACCCAGGATCCTCGATCTGCTCGCGCGACTCCTTCCTGCCACGCCCGTCGCAGACGGTTCGGTCTACGAGCGCCTCATCGCTTGGTTTATCGGTGCAGACCTTTCGCCTGAGTCTCGTAAAGGAGCGCTGGCGCTGATCTTGCGAAATGCCCCCAAGTTCCTCCCGGATCATCCAGGTATGCTACTCGTGCTGTATACAGATCGATCTTTGACTAGTATTGGCTATCAGAACTATGCGTCTCTCTCGGTCATATGTGTTTGGACACGGTGGAGCAGCTTCATCGGGATGGTAGCGACCCGCAGGCGAGCAGACAACGGAGTGTGCTTCAGGCCCTGGATCACGTTCTCTTCGCCACCCCCGAAACAGAGTCTTCAGTGTTCGACCGCCTTTGCAGACTGCTACCGATCACTGGCATCTACGACGGAGCTGGAGACGAGATGGCTGATATAGTCTATCGCTATTCCGGTCACTTCTCGTCCAGCGAATCTAGTGAGTATCTCGTTTGCTATCTAACCGCGCCGCCTAAGAGTATCCAGATATCCACGTCCTGAGCACTTGCATGCGACCGCTACAAGATGAGGATAACCCGGTGCCGGGCATGTCTCTCTTATCCGCCATCCTTGCTATATCGGCAAGGCTGCCTGCGCCTGACGTCGATCTCATCGAGAATGCGCTGCACTCCGCCACAGGCAATGCAAGTCCAGACACTGTTGTTACCATCGCTCAGAAGATGGATAGTAAGAGCGCCTGGTGGGTCGTGTGTAGGTTGGTGGACGGCTGTATAGCTATCGCCAAACGTGACGTGCAATTGCTGCCACTAGGCGCTTTTGGCGCATTGGAATCGTTAGTCTCTCTCTGCGATGCGGAGTCCTATGGGAACGCGTTGTTTGGGATACGTCAACGACTTTGGCTCCTCCGGGATGTGCTTGAAGGCAGACCGTGCGTACTAGCGAACAAGGAAAGATTGTCCCCTGCCTGACCAGTACCATATCCATAACAGTGCCGCTGAGGAAATTATGGACGTGGATGTACTAGCTAACCGGCCGTCGACAGCCCATAGTATAGCGGCAAGGTATGTATTCTGCTGGCCACGTCTTGACTCACAATTATCATGGGCTCACGATTGTCCTCTGCAGGCGGCAACTCCGATCATACTCGACAGAGTCTCTTGTAGCAATACAATAGCCGGGCAGTTTATGATACACTTGACACGCATACACTACCTGCGTTAATTATGGTGTTATAGATATAGCATTCACCGTGACAAAGCGGTACTCTCGTGGAGAGTGAGCGAGCTCGTTGTCAGAAACAACATACGACACAGCTTGCAGCCCTCTAATCATGCAGCAAACTTAAGTATTGTTTCGCCCTTCCAGGGTCACCTTGCACTTAGAGAACAGAGCAGAAGACTGCGGCGAAGCCGAAGGAGAACTGAGGTCTCATAGCCAATCTTTGTTGAGCAGTTCAGTAGGTATGATGTGAAAGGAATGGTCGGCGTGGAACGGAATATGAAGGACCGACTGATGCCCGTCCACCTTTGGCCAATCGGCGATATCACAACGTCCTCCCAGGACCCAGGCATTGTACGAGAAGATGGAAGTCCTGCGCTGGCGTGCGGACGACATGTGAGCATAGAACACGTCAGATTACAGCTGTATGCCATTGAACAGACCAGCTTCCCTACCAGGCTACGAGGTGGTCTGCGGCTTGCTACCCGTCGGAGCAACAATAGAGGAACCTTACGTGAAACAAGCCACGCACCATCTGAATGCATCGGGTCCATAGGGATACTGCGACGCCTATGTACATCATCAGTGCAAGCTGGTGAGCTAGAACACGCGGGCGTCGTCCGAGTCAACAGTGAGGAGTCGGCGCTCCAATTGTCCAGAATGATGCTCTAGTGCCTTTGAAAGCACGAACAAGACCACCCAGCTGTAGATATACCTCGGTAGTGACTAGATCAGAGTGGTTAGTAGTACAACAAGCAAAAAGAGAATATTGACGAGTAAACGAGTGTATCCAAAGAGATCCGAATGCACGACAAGCTATACCCTCGCTCACTCGACCTTTTTCTGCTCGGCGGCAGGTGCTTCGAGCGGTTTCCGTCGCTCGAGCACCTGGATGAACTTCTTGGGGAACCACCCTTCCCGTCCCTCGCGGGTCCGACCTTTCCACCATTCGCTGTTTTCCACCTGTAGCAGAACGTCAGAAACTCAGCCATAGCACAGATGCGAAACGTACCTCGATTCGCGGGTCAACCTCCGCGCCCGAGACGGGATCAAGCTTGCCCATGATTGCTACGATCTCGTTCTCGCGTAGCGCGAGCTCCGCTGGCGAGGCCGCTTCAAAGGGATACAGTGCCCGTGCAAACGTCAGTTGGGAGGGGTCGAGTGGCGGCAGACCTGCCCCCTGCTGTTCCGCGAGAGCCTGCTGGCGTGCGACGAGCGCACGCACTAGGCGGTGCATGAGGTACGGTATACCCAGAACGGCCAGCAGGAAGATGATAAGCGGCTTCTTGCTCGCACGCGGTTGCGGTGGGCCCTGTGGTTGCACGGGCCGTCCAGCGACGAAGTCCTTGAACTCCCCCCGGAGCGGGTCTTGCGTGCGCCCGGTGAGCTTGTCGCGGAGCCAGCGGACGAGCCCGAAGAGGCCGAGCACGCTCCCGAGGGCAGCGCGTAGCTGCCCAATCTGGTCTATGACGCCGACCATGGCGAAGAAGCTGGAGTGGGTTGCCATGAAGGTCGACTCGAGCATCTGGGCGACGCCGCCAAATGTCTGCACGATGCTATGTAGGAGCGCAAACGTGTTTTGTGTCGCGCCCTCGAGGGTCTGCGTGAGCGAGGGGTTGTTGGGATCCGCGCCGGGGAAGGGTGCGCCATACATTCCACCGTAGCCACCCCCTCCATAGCCACCCATTCCATAGGGAGAATATCCACCATAGCCCATTCCGCCCATTCCGCCCATTCCATATCCCATCCCTCCGTACATGCTACCCATCCCCCCATATGGTGAGTACGAAGACCCGTAGCGGTTGTAAGAGCTGTAGGGGGATGCACCGTACGAAGCCCCGTTCCCCAGCGCCGGCGATGTACCAGAGAGAGTAGTAGGGCGAGCAGGAACGCTAGGTGCAGCGGTAGAGGGTGTGGCGGTTGAGGTGCTGCTCGTCGGTACAGATGCGGGGTTTGGTGCGGACGAAGCGGCCATCGCTGCTGTC
The DNA here is from genome assembly GCA_001632345.1 of Daedalea quercina L-15889. Classification (NCBI taxonomy): domain Eukaryota; kingdom Fungi; phylum Basidiomycota; class Agaricomycetes; order Polyporales; family Fomitopsidaceae; genus Fomitopsis; species Fomitopsis quercina. The sequence goes on from KV429087.1 coordinate 115,328, forward strand.
GCTCCAGCGCGCTCCCAAGGTTTCGGTGGCGAAGGCATAATCAAGACAGTTGTCTACTAGCGTGTTCAATTATCTTGAAATGCTGACTAGGCGAGCAGACTTGAAGAGTCAATCCACGCAGATGGACCGAGGATTCACTTACGACCAGACGCCGTGCAAAGCAGTCTCCGGGAGAGGGCGGCAGTAAACAATCCACGTCGAAGAGAATTACTCCGGATATAAAGGGTGGGAGGTATTGTCGCCGTTCGCCTCGCAAGATAGAGGTCGTAGCCGGTCGTGGTCAGGAGGAAGGTACTGTAGCCGCGAAGGTGCAGACGCCAGTGGCCACGGCTCTCCGCCACCGCCAAGCACACTCTAAGCCTATTATATGGGCACTCTTTGCGGTTGATTTGTTGCTTCGCTCTACGACTCCGGGCTCTGGTAAGTATGTTTTCAGCTTTCATACAATCATTTTTCAAAGTCAAGCAGAGAAATGCCTGGAGATATATCTATGGACCATTATACCGGCGGATCGTCGTCGTGCGGCATATGTTGCAGGCGACAAAAACCGACACACAGATTCGAACTTCTGGCGAGCCCTGTCTTTTGAGCACACTTCCACCTTCCCAGCTGGGCAGTCATCCACAATTCCTTCAAGATTATCTACTCACCCCCTAACTTGATCTCGTCGTGGCAATTGCATGGGTTGGGAGTCCGCAACGTTTCGAATACCACAGTCAGGCAAATACTGGCAGAGGTAGTATAAGTATGCACCTTTCTAGATGACTACTCGAGACTGAAATATCTAAGGTGTAGAGACCCGCTACCGTCGTCGACGGATAGGACTGCCATCTGCTCAGCTATACTCACTTCCTCGACTTGGAACGTTTCCTCTCCAAATGGCTTGAAACACGCCAACCGCTCGCCCTCTGTGGGGAAGCCTTGCTCTAGGAACTGTTCCAGATGAACGGCGCACGTCGTCCCATCGCGGAAAACCACGACAATCGCAAAACCGTCCGTCTGTCTGCTGAGTCCGCAGTACTGCACCGAACGGCCTTGAATGCGGTAGATGAGTGATTCCATTCGCCGCTGTGTGCCCGTCGCAGGATCGAGTACGAGTACGTACGCCAACGGATCCCGCTTGATGCCATCTCCGTTGTCATGATTGCCAAATGCAACTATGGAGTCCAGGGCAGCGACGTAGTGGACGCTGTGAACATGGCCTCCGACGGGCTCAGCCCGCCACCGGATAGTCATGGTCTCCGCGTCGACAGCATATATTGTCGTCTGGCAAGCACCTCCGACTGGTAGGAAGCTGCCGGCAGCCTCGTAGACTGGCATGAGGAAGCTGCTCTCGTCTAATGGCACACAGCAACTACTCGACGTCGGGTGGATTTCGTCGTAGTCTTCGTGAGGGACCTCGAGTTCGATGCTTGCATCGGGTTCCGGGAAGCGCGGGACGTCAACCCCACGCCAACGCAGGACCTCCATCTTCTTGTACCAAGCCGCGGAAGAGGTTGCAATGACATCGCCGTTCGGCCGAAGCTGAATTGGGAACAGTACACCTCCATCGGTGTTGGTTCGCCTTTCCTCGCGGGCCCTGAGGCGCACAGGGAGGTTAACGCCGCCAAGAAATCCACGTGCATTGTCATCAGCGACATCCCATAGCAAAATGGTGGTGAGGCCATGGGGAGGTGCACGGTCCTCGTTCTCCTCGATAGTGACGAGAACCTTGCCGTCGACGTACTGGAGAGGCTTTTCGGCGTTGGTACCGTAGAGCTCGCACCTGCGGACGAGCTGACCGTCGGCGAGGTTGAAGACGAGAAGCAGTGGAGAGCCGTTCTGCCCAGCACGGTCGATGTCGGCGACGATGATTATGTTGCGATCCGTGTCGATGATGGGATCGAGACCATGCGGTGGACATTCTACGAATTGGGCGAGGCGCGTTACGTGGTTGAGACGTCCTCCCCCCGCGCGCCAGACGTCCACACTCTTCGTGTCGAAGGTGAGCACATATTGCTTGTGGACATAGAATGCCTCTAAACCTCCCTGGAGGTTGAGACTCTGGGTGGTTTCAGGCGACATGGATTTGATGGTGGGTGCTATTGGCAGGACGATCAAGGTCAAAGCTCTGACGGTGCACGAATCATTCATAGCAACTTACTAACACTTGGAGATAGAAGAAAAGTATGAGGGCAAGCTGGGCGACCTTCAGTCGCAGATTCGCAGCTGTGTCTGCTTGAAATACCACCATCCGGGTCTCGGCTTGAGCGCTGATGCGTTGACGACTCAGCGACAACTGAAATGAGGCTGATTCTCCGCAACTAACCTTGCCATCTCTATCACACGTCTGACTGTCGACCGAACTGGTTCGTACATTGTTCGTCTACGTCCGAGTAACTACTTAGTTTGCATTCTCGCAGCTTCTCAACTCGGGCCGCTACCTTTCGCTGCCATCAGGCTCTGCAATGTGTTTCTCTTTGAATGCAAGCTGTCTCAGCGAAACTGTATCCCGAAACATCACGAAGATGTGCGCAAGCTGGACAGAGTGCGATTCCTGTGGTACATTGTGGGTCGTCTGAAACGATCCTCTCATTGATGCTTCTTGCCCTCGTTGAATATGATTGCGACTTCGCGCGCAAAACACATTTACAAATGGCCAACTTCGGGGTTGTTCTGTTTCACGTAGCTGAATGCTAAAGTATGTCTTCTGTCAGCGCCAAGTACTGCACTCCTTGACCCGACAGTGCTGGAGCTTACTATACTCACTACAGGGAAGTGCCGCTGCCAGATGAATGAGGTAGTCCATACCTACAACGTCATGACTATATTAATTGGCCACGACGGTCAAACGAGGTCAAGACGGCATCCTACCGGCGTCGGCGCAACACGCAATGCACGTATCTAGATCTTCTTGATACACCCGAGTACTGGTTTAGACTGATTCCGGAAACGCATACGCTGTTTTGCGAGCCTACTCAACGACGAAGTGCCAAGAATGTGGAGAACCACTACTATTGCCAACTCTGACAACCACCATTCGCTCACCGGCACCGGCTTCCTCAACTTCAGAACCCTCGGCGAGAGGCCTGGAAACCGCCAAGAACTCGTGCTCATCACGGAAGACAGCGACAATAGCGAACCCATCTGCCTTCTAGCTGAGCCTACAATACGTCACCGAAGAGCCTTGTTCGCAATAGTTGACCATCTCGACACGTCGTTGCGCTCCTGCCACGGGATCGAGGACGAGCGTAAAGGCAAACCGATCCTTTTATCGGGCATCTCCGTTGTCGTGTTTCCCGAAGGCGATGACTGCTTTCAACGTAGAGGTCTAGTGAAGATCATGCACACTGCCTCCGACTGACTCAGCGCGCCACCGGATCGACATGTTCTCCGCATGGACAGCATATATTGTCGTCTGGCGGCCGCCTTGGGCTGGAAGTGTGCCGCTGTTTGCCTCAGAGACTGCCATAATGGAGTTGCTCCCGTCCAAGATACGAATCATACGATCGCCATCTTCGAGCTCAAAACTGGTGTCTAGCTCCAGGAAATCATGGACGTCGACCTTACCGATGTCAGCCCGCTGAAAGTAGTCCGCAAGCTTGTGCAGGTACTGACCTGGCCGCAGTGGGTTGTACACTGTGCTATAGGAGGAGCATCTGCGTGCCATAGATGACATTGTACAGTGCTTGAATAGCCCACGAGCGCGAGGAACATCACATCGGCAGGTTCTGGCCAAGGGGCGTGGCCGTGCGCGCCCTCGAAGAGCTACATACCTCGAAGTTGTCGGATGACGAGCCCGACCGAGTAACCCCCGCCGACCTTGTCCCAGAACCAGAACATGTATGTGGACGAGATCCAGAACTCGGTTACTACTACTGCCTTGGTACGCGTAGCTTGCCGATGGAGGAGAGCGTAGTGGTAAGGGTGGGACTCCTGCATCGGTTGGGGACAAGACCGGCGTATTCCGTCATGCTCAGCTGCTTCGCAACGACTCAGCTTATACTTCGCCGAGAGGATGTCTTTGAATTGTATCTGGCTTGTTCTATGCATTCATTCACCAAGTACTATCGTGGACGGTGGATTCGGCGGACCCTGGAAGTCGGCGAGTTGCCTGATGCAGGCAGAGTATTCCCACAGTAGCCTCGGGTAGCCTCGGTTAGCACGATTTTCGAGCCTTATAAGGAAGTGCCGACTACTAGGATCCGCCGAATCCACGGTCAATGATAGTATAGGCGCTGTGCAATCCACTGGGTGCCGTACAAATTGTCATGACCACGACCGTGACGGCCCCGCATACATAACACTTAGCCTGGCTCCAGAACGTTGCGGTACCGCTAATGCAACTTCCGGTTGCTAAGTAGCAGTGCGCAAGCTTGCGCAAGACGACCGCGTTAAATGTACCATGGTGAATATTACATACGGTACCGGCGCTCTCGGTCCGTCTCGCGTCTCTGCCCTTCTCAGGGTTGCATGCATTGGAACGCCGCACGATCTCCTACGGGAAGTACTGAGGTGAAACCCCCATGTACTCATATATGCCTAATCTTGTACTGATCATGCAATAGTCAGACTGACACGAGATGATATCTCCATAGTCTGTAGGGCCTAATACGGCCTATTGCTTGTAACTTAATCGACACAGGGCGGATGTGGCATATACAAGGCCATTGTTACAGCGCGATGCTCGGATCGAGAACGGAATAAATATACTCCATTTCAGGTCTAGGTAGACTGGGAGGCCGCGGCCCGCGGAAGAAAGGTGAGTGACGCAGTATTCCCAGACTCACTCAGAGTCTCATCATCACGGGGCCTTCCTAGGAATGCGATTTTCTGACACTGCGGAGGCAAGGACGCGGTCAGCAGAGGCGATTCACAGGAACGTTTCCGGGCACCGGATGATGTCCGCGTGCAGCAGTGTGCTTCTTGCTGAGGGATATACAAAGTACGGGCCGCTCTCACTCATATAAGCCGCAGAAGAGGCATGCTTGAGCAGTGGAGCACAGCTATGGCCGTCCGTTACTTCTTGACTGCTGCGCTTCTAGCTGGCTTGTACGTTCCGGTATGTCAAGCCGTCACCACAGTATCGGTCAGTGCAACAGCAAGCCATGCGATCCCCACGACACTCTGTGAGTTTCTGAACGCAGTCGTCTTCGGCTAGTACTAATTGAGTATCCTTCAGACGGTCAAATGTTTGAGGTAGGTATCACACACTTCAAATACAGTACGCTTCCTCACAATCGAGGTTCATGCCGAATTAGGATATAAACGTGAGGCGTGTCTTCTATCTCCGACACACTTCGACGTACTAACGTTTTCGTGTCAGCATGTAAGGTCAACCCTGCATCTTCTATGGTTTACCCACTAAAAGGTGACGACCATTTCTGAAGAGTGGCGATGGCGGTTTATATGCAGAGAGTGAGCAAACCTCCGCAGGTCACGTCAGGCTGCAGTGTCTGACCATGGTATAGTGTTGCAAAATAGGGCGTTCCAACAAGTCACTCCTGGTGAGCAAGGAGACCACGAACGTGAAGCGGCCGTAACCTCACCCTCACATATCAGGGGATACGAGCTCTTTGGACCCTTGGGTGGCTGTTAACGGCGCAGAACTCGAGGTCATCGCCGATACAGATCCGGTCTCTAGCGCTCTTCCGAACTCCCTCCAGGTTATGATACCCTCCGCCGCAACGGGTTCTGTGGGCGTTAGCAATCCTGGCTACTGGGGTATATATGCATTCGTATTGGATTATACGGCAGTTTCTGATGACGATTCTAGGCATCAACGTGAACTCGTCCTGGACGTACAATGCTTCGCTATACTACCGCTTCCCGTCAGAGTCCTCGTACTCTGGTACTCTTACTGTTGGTCTTGAGTCTGACTCTGGAGAGGTCTTTGCCTCGAATTCGACGACCATCAACGGCTCGCAGACATCGTGGGCGAACGTCTTTTTAACACTGACGCCGTCGAGTTCTGCCACGAACACGAACAACAGTTTCTTCGTTACTGTGAATGGATCTGAGGCTGCGGGCGAGACCATCAACTTCGCGCTGTTCTCGCTATTCCCGCCTACGTACAAGGACAGACCAAATGGGATGCGTATTGATATTGCTGAGGTGTGCAGCCTCGGTAACCGTTGAACCGGTGTTTATTGCTCAATCTTGTTCACAGACTTTGGCGGGGATGAAGCCGGCTTTCTTCCGCTTCCCCGGCGGCAACAATCTCGTACGTCCACTCATGTTGTTGGGTCTTCTGATCGATGATCTAACGGCGTATATGGACCTGCAGGAGGTGTGCCATGTAGCGCGTATAGTTGTACAATCACTATATGACGACAAGGATAGGGCGAATCATTCGATACGCGTTGGCAATGGAACGCGACGGTCGGTTCTCTCCTGGATAGGCCAGGTCGCGTGGGTGACTGGGGATACGTGAACACTGAGTGCATGACGTTGTTGCTTGATTGATAGTGCTCATTAACCGAGTTCTGAACGCGCAGCGGTCTGGGTCTCCTTGAATATCTGTATTTCTTCGAGGACGTTGGTATGCAACCTATAATGGCAGTGTGGGCAGGTGAGTCTACAATGTTCGAGGTGTACACGGCGATTCGACCTCATGTCCACCCCCAGGCTACTCTCTTGACGGAGATAGCGAGCCTGAGGACGCCCTCGCACCATTCATCCAGCAGGCTATTGATCAGGTCTGGCTGTGACCTACAAGTGATGCCTACCTTCCATTTGACCATTCTATTCGTAGATCAACTTCGTCGTGGGAGATCCGAGCACGAGTGATGCAGGTATGTGCCCAATCTCGATGTAAAGGTCTGGGAATTGACAGCTATACAGCTGCACTGCGGGCATCGTTAGGCCACCCAGATCCATTCTACCTACAATACGTCGAGATCGGAAACGAGGTAGCTACAGTGCTGCAATTTGGGGCGTAGACTGATGCCATCTTCTCAGGACTTTTTTGCGTCAGATTCGTGTGTACCTTGTAAGATGGTTTGGAATCGCGAGACATTAATCAGTGAATTGCAGGTATACATACAGATGGCCTGACTTTTACGGCAATCTTAGTGCAGCGTTCCCTAACCTGAGTACGTTAATCAAGTACCGTTCGTGTATGCCCTGCTAAGTTGTCGTAGCATTTATTGCGACAGCATACCCATTCGACCCAGTCATTTATCCGACGCCTCCGCACTACGATGTGCATGTATACCAGACACCAGGTAAGCGCTCTGGCATTCAATTATATGGAGTATGCTGACTTTGAATGTGGCAGATTGGTTTATCGAGAATGCTTTTTACTATGACAGTTTCGAGGTGAGTTCCAGTGCAAGCAATATTCAAGTGTGAGACTGAAACTTGCCGTATAGCGCAACGGTACCACGTACTTCGAGGTCAGCATTCATGGACCAACCAGCTCTGCTTGATTTCGAAGTTAACAGACAACATTCAGGGAGAATACGCATCAATCTCTACCAATGCAAGCAATCTGTACGGGACCGCGGCAGAAGGAAGATTCTTGTATCCAACAGTGCAGAGTTCGACGGCAGAAGCTGCGTTCATGACTGGTCTGGAGCGCAACAGCGACATCGTCTTCGCCGCTTCCTACGCGCCTCTGCTGAATGTGCGAATTCCTTGTTTGTCTGAGTCGGTCGATATTGATTTGATGCAAACATAATAGCTCGTAAATGATTCTCAATGGGTAAGCAGTTGACACCTTCGCTAACCTTGCGGAACCTGACTAGTTTTCAGACGCCTAACCTCGTCAGTTTCGAGTGAGTCACTCGACTTTCCTTCCTCTCTCTGAACTTGTTAAGCTATTCTCAGCGCGGGAACTGTGTACCCTTCAACGAGCTACCATGTTCAACAGGTACGATAGTTATCTAGACTTTCTCGGTAGTACTAACGTTGCATGTAGCTCTTCTCTGTGAACGTGGGCGACGAGTACCTGCCAAGCACACTGCCTACAGAAAGTGGTTCTCTGTTCTGGACCATCTCGCGTAATTCCACTTCAAATGACGTTTTCATAAAGGCATGTATCACAAATCTTTGCTGACCTCGTGTCTGACGGGTGCGCAGGTCGTCAATCCAGCGTCGGATGACCAGGACGTGTTGTTCGACCTGGCTTTCACTACCGTAGCAAGTACTGGTACGTTACAGCTTTTGCACGGAGGGCAGAATGACAGCAACACGCCAACAACACCGGATCTTGTCACACCGCAAACGAGTACGATCGCGACTGGGCAGACGTTCAATTATACAGCGCCGAGCTATAGCGTCAGCGTCATAACCGTAAACGTAAGCTGAGCGATCTGCACCGGAGCTGAACTGGGATGTGCAAAGTCTATTAGGCGGTGTAACTACGATGTTATAGTGCTCCGAGATGCAATATTAGTCCCATGCGGAAATCTCAATGTCTTCCTCGTCATCACGTGCTATATCTCTCATGTTGGCCTCTATAGCAGGTAAGTAGAAGCGCAGCTTCCACATATCACCGATGGTAAATCTCTGGAAATCGAAAGCAACCCCGATATTGGGACTCTGCGAAGCACCTGCTCTCGGGCTACTAGGAAGAAAGGCTGTAGGAGGTACTTTTGGGTAACGGGCCGAGAAATGGGTGAGAAGGATGTTCTCCGCTTGCATCCTTGAGTCCGCATCAGTATAAGCACTGTAGAAGGAGGTCAAACATACTCGTCGCCAACTTTCACGGCTTGACTGAACGTGCTGTGGGCCTTCTCTTTGGCCATTTCGGCCTGATCATCCGCCAACGTGGCTTCGTGGATGAGTAAAGTAGCATATCGAGCGGCTTTCGTGAGGTTCTTCGAAGGCATACAGTCCCCAGAATATCTGCATATGGAGTCAGTAGACCGTAGCAAACCCAGTCAGCGGTGCATACGCTATACTCCAGCCATCAATGTGGTCCAAGACTGCGCCATAAGCTTTACAGCGATGCGGAACCTCCACGGTGGCGAAACTCCGCAAACCGAGGGCGTTGTGCATATTTGCGATGTCCTGCGGAGAACTACGCAGCGTTAATTGATTGGTTCAATGGACAATTAGCCATCATACCAGTGAATCGAAAGACCTTCTGGCGAATCATTTTTGTAGACTGGTCTCCGACATAAATCATCCGCTGGAATGAAGACGATGCCATGCCCATCGACCTGATCCAAGCCCAGATCCTCCAAATCGGATATTTCTTGGAGGCCCAGTAGATGAGACCGAAGACCAACAACATACAGTGGCTGAGTCGGTGTAGGGTTAAGCTGGAGCGGATGAGTACGATGTAAACAATAAGCAGTGGTGGGCTCACCAGTTTACGCATAGCGAGGATCTTCTGGAGGCCGAAATGATGGTCGCCGTGCATGTGACTGACAAAGATGCAACGGAGATCCCTGAGGACCTCCCAAACACCCGTAGTGGTATTTTGGCGGTCATCTCCGTACAAACGGGCTAATTGCCCCCAAGACCCCTCACCCGCATCCAACAAAACGCTCCCATATCCCGGGATTCGAACAAGCGTGCCAGACACTGACAAACTGCGTGAGATGAGAGGGCAAGTGAGTACAGATCTGAACGAACCGTTACGATACAGAGCGGGTCTCGAGCTACTGGTGCCGAGTGACACAATCTCCACATCGTCGCCCGGGCGTGGCTTCCGTTTGAAATTTCCCATGTCTTTGATTTTATCCTCCGCCTTGACGAAGGCGCGTTGAACATGTGAAGGGATCCATACATCCCTGTCTTTTCCCGGCGTATAGCCCTGGTGCTCCCATTTCTTCGACAACGGATCTAGGCAAGGCTCGCGAGGAGGCCGCATCTCTACGAAGCTGAATTTTTGCAAATGGTGGCTTCGAACAGGAAGGTCCGGTATGGCTGGGTCAAGTAATCAGCATGCTGGCATGTAATGGTAAATGTACACATACATGATAAATCTCGGAGAGGATCGCGTGCACAGCTTAAAATAGGGAACATATCCGGATCAAGTCTGTTCATTCTCAGCTGATTATATGTCGTACTCGAAAATACGATGGGGTCGTTTCCGTGTTCCCGTGAGGATATGACATGCTTCTAGCGTCAGCACGCGAGCATCGACGACCACCGTTGTTACAAACTTACGTGTGTATTCTCGGGAAAGGTTCTCATGAACGCTTTGTAGCGCTCGTCTTCCAAGACGTCTTTGCCACAGAGATGGAATACAACATGCACCAATAGCTCTGATTCGTCCCCAGCCACAGCCTTCGAGCAGAAATTGGAGTAGAACGGATGCTGCGTAAACGACTTTACGAGTTCTGGGATATGTGAGGGTGTAGGAACGTCAAGCAAAACCATGGCCTAATCGACTATCAGCACGTTGCCGCCACGGGTGACATGAGTGTCGCTCACCCGAGGTATCTCAGGAGGCCCAAGACAGTCCTCAGGCTTGACGGTCCGTTCAATCTCGTTACCTGCGCTGTCCTTGACTGTGAAAGTTACCGTCTCACCCTCCGTCAGTCGCTTCCGCTCAGGTCCCAGAGGTATTCCGAGTTCTTCAGCTTTTGCGCTGTCGAAGCGTCCTCTTGCAGCCGGCCCAACCAGAATGTAGCAGAGCGTCGGCTTCCCCTCAGGCCCATGCGTGAACAGTGGAAGCCTCTTCAGCTGCTTATTCCGCACTGGAGCAAACTGTGGCGGTAGCGGAGCCGGCTTCAGTCTAAGGGCTGGTGGTACGGGCATTCCTACTAGGCCATAACCACGCCGCGCTTTAGCGTTCCATTCTTCCTGCTTCCGGAGGGCTTTTACTTCCGATTGAAGCTCGGGCGCCTTGAACGGAAACATATTCTGGACCATCAACCTTCGCCACAGTTGCGGATCTGAGTCGTATATTTCGTCTGGATCAGATGCCGGAGAGCCAACACGCTCTGAGCCCTCTTCCACCTCGTCCGCGTCGCCTTTTGCCTCTTCGACGAGCGTCGCTGGCTCCGAGGTCGGTCGTTTCGACGGTACATCCGGAGACGGCGTTCGTTTGCGTTTTGCAGGCACCGAGGAGCATTCCTCGTGCATTTGCCCTTCATCTGCACCTTCACCAGCCGGCCTTTCCGCATGGATGGGAAGTGACCATATCGAGACCAAGTCATCCGTATAGGCGGGCGCCGGCATCGCATCTTCAGTCACAGAAGAGGGCTCCTCACTGGCGTTTAACTCCATCCCTACGCTGAAAGGCTGTTGGTCCGTGAGACGGGATGGGAAGCGGATGAGACGGACCGTAACAGAGACGTGCGCATCGACGCTAAGTAATGGGTTATACCATTTGGGCCTATGAGATCGACTTTGTTGATTCCACCATCTGCGAGGAACATCAAGAGGCCTGAGAACCATAATAGACATCAGTCAACAGTCGTGTCGTGCGTCGAGAGGAGCCAGGACGTCCATGCTAGCACATGCGATGCACCAACAACGTGAAAAGAGCCCGTAGCGTGAATGTTAAAGAGAGCAAGATTTGCGTCTCAACGACATGAAACACCTGCGGCATGATCATACGACGTGATTGGAACGACACGAGGAAAGGTAGGTTCAATATGGTATGCGTCTGTGGTCGACTCACCTGGGAGTCCGCTAGCTTGCCGCGACCCAACCCCGGTCATAAAGATTGCGGCTGTCCTCTTCCATCTGCGAGGACCCTGCAGCCATGCTCTCGAGGTGCCTTCTCCGGCGTTGAAGAGATACTTGCGGTCGTCGAAAGAGACGAGGATACTAGGTTCCGTGTCGGACGTAGCAGCCGTGATGGCTTCGGCGGACCAGTTCATGGCGCCGCAATCCCGTTTCTGATAGAGGGATTGTTTAAGAGCACTAAAAATACAGTGGTCGACTGAAGAACATAGTCTCCGAGCGAACATACAAGAAAGCCCGCCTCAGACGAAGGCTAATGTCTGTGTACGTGCCGGATCGTGCAGACTCTACCAGGTCTGCCAAATCTCCGATCTTGCTCTTCGGCTGTTCCCGGTGTTCCTCATTTGGCAGGTGAGTTCATCGCATGCTAACTTACGTTCTGCGCAGCGACCAGTTCCTATGACGCATCTCTCGACTCCACAACTGTCTCCACTGCGCCTAACTATCCAAAATGAGTAGTTCAGTGATAATTGCATCGGCACCTCGCAGCGTCGCAGGAGGCCTAATTCAGTATAACCCGCAGTAGTACTCGATAGTGGCAGGTCGATGTTGTCGGCGGTGATGCCTTTGTCATACATCAGCTGGAGGTTGTACAAGAATTGGTCCAAAGATTTCTCTTTCTGAATATTGACAACTTACGTGCACCTGTAATATGCATATGACTGTATATGGTGCATTAAACTCTCGGGAGAAGAGAGGAAGCTGAATCAAATCGAACCGATCGGATTGCTGAGTCAAGCCAAAAGCACTGCGCCGCAGAGGCTCGCACAGCTCTGCTTGAACTTATGAACGCTCCTTCACCTCCACTCGTCTTTGTAGGTCCTCAGACCCTCTCTTGCTCCCTTACCACCAAGTGCCACTGCGATGCTCTCGTCCCTGCATGTCAGACTGCATGCCAGAAGTATGGACGACAAGTTGAGCTCGGACGCGTGACAATGTGACATGCGCCATCACGCGGTGTCACGCTTCCATGGGAGTCTTTGTCGCCACGGTGCTTTGCGGCCGCGTTTTGCACGCTGCTACCAACGCTGCCTCAGGTCGACCGCTCCTTGTCTCCTCCCCTCACGCCCCAGACAGCATCGCAGCCGTAGCCTGCCCCGAAAATGTCCAGTGCCTCCTCTTCGGCAGCGTCGAGCTCGTCCGTCAGCATCCCCGCGACTGCAGCCGCTGGTGGGCTCACTATCACGAAGCCGCCGCAGACGGCGACGTCCTACTACAAGATCGCGCCGTCGAACAACATCACATTCGCCTGGAACTTCACGAGCCTGCTCGTTACCCCGACGTCGCTGACCGTTTCCGCCGTATGCGAGAACGGGAACACGTACCCCGTCGGCCCGACGGATGGCATTATCCCCGGCACGGCGACGCAGGTCGTGTGGGATCTCTGGTCGTGGAACGAGGCAAACCCCGCCACGCCACTCGCAGTCGAAACGTATACGCTCGAGATCTGGGGCGACCTGGGACGGGACGCAGTCGCGACAGGAGGGCAGCTCTCGTCGAACATGGATCTTCAGTTCGCCCTGTACTCGCCGGCGTCGTATACTCCATTGTCAAGTGAGTGTTTCTACTGTTCTCTTTGACTATCAGACTGCCGGGAGCCATGGAACGGGCTGCGATGATTCCGAAGCCGTCGGTAGTATCGCAGCCCCTTGCCACGATAGGGCGGTGCGGCCTCCAAGCGGTCATATCGCTCTTTCTCGCACGCTCTGCTTGAATACATGGCCCTTCTCCGGGAGGCCTTATTCCCCGCTACTAGATGGGCAAGCAATCTTGCGTACGAGTGCCAGTTTCCACTGATGTCCTTGCGTGAGTTACGCAACATTGAGATGCGTTCAACACCTGGGGCGGTCATGTGGGCTGCTGAGCCCATCTACTGTCGTGCTCACGGCAGAGCTACTTACGGATACACGCTGTACGGGGACCGGCGGGTCCATGAGGCGAAGCTGCGGCACGCCAAAAAAAGACGATTACTGATACGATTGTGATTTCGCAGGTTGGACATGCGCAGGCTGTAACGTCAACGGAGCATTGTCAGATTACGTCGCCCACCCAGCCTTCGCCAGTCTCGTCGTGACCTTCGTCGTGATGTTCCTCTCCGGCTACACGCTCCTCCGACAAGCGTTCCACTAGCCGCCGCCTCCACACCAACTGCAGGACACCGGGTGTAGAGTGTGGAAGGACGCTCCCTGACGACTTCACGTACGATCTTACTTGCACTGACATTGGCTACGGACGGACTTCTTTTCCTTGGGTGACACTGTGACGCTACGATACGATACTGCTTACACCTAGCTCTCTTTGTTCCTCTCTCGTTGCATGGACTTAGCTTATGACGCATCACATTCGCAGAGCACTTTTGTAATGGAGCGCGTGTGGACGGACTTGCGCGGTCTGTATTTTTTCCGTTAGTCTGACCGGGCTGGACCTGCCTGGAACCTTAAAGGGGGATTGTGTGCGACCTTGATCCTCAAATGATGGGTATCGCGATTCGCACGCGATGGCATCTGGGCCTGGCTGGAGGCTCAGGTATACGTGGGCGGTTTTAATAACTTCTTCATTGGAGAGTTTCTGTTCGCGCAGATATAGCTGGCCTGTTTATCCAACGGATACAGTATGTTAGTTCTACATCCAGCCCTCCATTGCTATTGTTCTCCAATGCCTGATATCATAATTTGTGTACAACCACGTCAGCAACCAAGTTGGACCCACATCCTATGCATATGGAGCACGTACGCGTGCGTCCTCAGTCATCTATTTCGACCCATCGCTCGTCCTCCTCTATCCGTACGTCGAAGACCCACTTATGTTTGTCCATCCACTGGTCCTGCAAGAACGCGTCCCACCACTTGATGTGCACGTCGCCTTCCACGTCGATGCGATAGCCCGCCACACGGGGATCCGGCCCCAGATACTCGTGTCTGCAAGCCATGTGACAGAATGCGCGAGACAAACACGAGCGGCAATATGTCCGACAAAATGACGATGCCTCAGGAGACAGGACCAGACGCACCTTCTCTTCAGGACGCCGTCGGGTGTCACGAAATTGACCCAGCCCTGGCCCTCCTCGTTCTCCTTGCCCGCCTCCTTGCCGAGCTCCTCGGAGTAGTAGCGGTGAATGAACTGGTTCAGGTCTTGGCCTGGGCGAACCACCCGGACATCTATGCCTTCCTTCCCAAGATAGGTTCGGGGTAAATGCACACGCGTGCGCTCGTGCACGACGCGCTTTTCGAGCGGCCAGCGGTGTATCTGCCACGCTGAGACGCGCCGGACGGCGGCGATGGTTTTGAGTGCATCCTTGCGTGCCTTCTCGTTCGCAGCGGAGCGTTTCGGCGCGGACTTTGGTGGCGGGAGGGCTGCCTCTTGCGGCTCGTGTTTGGGTACCGTCATGCGGGTGCTGCAAATGTGAATGGGCAGGCACAAGCAGAGTAAGGACGGAAATGGTGAAATTTGACTTTCCGAGAAAGGCAACAGCCGAACCATATCTGGCACGCTAGGCATCGTCACCGGGACTGGGCGCCTGCCACGTCGGGCGTCTGTCCGCTACTGTACTTTAATTACCACTACTTACCATCACCAATCATCACGTCCTATAGGCCTCCTCTGGAATCGTGCCTGACTCAAATACTATCTTGACAGACTTCAAGCAAATGTCCGCTGTGCTCTCTCCGGCGACTGACTGTGCCCCCTCCGAACTGTCGTCGTATCGACTCCAGTCTCCGAGTCACTGCGTCTGCTCAACAAGCTGTAATACGCGAGGTGCCAAACGACCGTCAGCACTAACGCATTCGAAACGTGGAATGCTTACAAGATCGTGATCAACCGGACAACGTGGTCTACTCGGCAGCACGCACATAAGTACCTCGGAGACGTCAGCAGCTGACGTGGCCTGAAGTCTTTCCTTCAACGGACCGAACTCGGGGACAATTTATAGTGCACAATCATACTTATGCTAGACGTTCAATGCCTGCCACAGTCGTTGCAGCGTCTTGAGCTCGGTGAGTCATGAAGTATCCTCAAATTCAGTACTGCGCTTCTGCGGTCTCACCTCGATCTTGGGTATGTTGCCGCAGTGGCTCGTATTGGCTAGACGCGTCCCATCATGATGAGTACAAGGGTTGAGCGCGTTGAGCAGTCGCTTGCGCTACCAGCCAGCGTGGTGGCCGCTTGCACATGTGCACTAGCACGCTGTCCGAGGACGAGGCTTGATGGCAATGTCGGATCAGCAACCGTTCAAGTGATTTCTCGGAGATGTCACCACTCGAGTAGTACTCCCAGCCGTCGCGTCCTGCATGAACCGCTGAAGCACCAGATTCAATGTCCAACCAGCCTCGTATGTGCATCTCCGAGGGAAGTCTCGTAGATCGGCCTCGGTCAACTCGACCTCCGGTCGCCATATCACCCCACGCAGCGTTGAATTTGGATATGGAAGGTTGATGGTGCTTCCCTCTCCCCGCTTCGAGGGCCCGATGGAGCCTAAGTGGCTCTAACCATGGTTCGTCAGCTTCTCTCCGTCGGTTTTCCCAGCCGCCACTTTACTTCCACCAGAGTCTGATCATTAGATTCTGCGAAGGCCGGGTCTGCGTCTCCTCTTGGCAATCCTGGTCTACATATATACGCCAGTCCGCTTCCGTTGCCTGTCTCTTCCTTTCCCACTCACAGCCGCAACTTCGATTCATTTCCCGCGGGCTAGAGCGATGGTACCGTAGCCAACGCTACACCTACTTCGCTTATGAAAAGACCCCGCGTCCCTCCCGATTCCCTGGGCCCTCCCGACGGCTGTACCCCAGACCGCAGTCCTTATAACCACAGGGCACGCGCGAGCGTCACAGACACTATGGCCTGGAAGCGTATGTTCTCGTTCCGCGCGACGGCGGGCCAAGATCGACCGACCGCTCGACGATCCAACGCAGCAACCCACCCCTCATTCGACTCGAATATATCTGCCGCAAAAGGCCCTGCGATGTCGGATGCCGCATCCGTGTCTACGACTGCGACTGGCGTATCGTTCAGTTCTCGCACACAACATCGCAAGGCCATAGTAGGACGCGACGCACAACCGAGGGACAGGTCTGCGCACGCCTCTGTAGACGGTCAGGCGAGCCGTCCTCGTTCGCTCGATCTATCTCTGCCCGCCTCAGACGGGCTGCAGGCCCGATCGAGCCACAGCGCGGAGAGCCTCCTCCTGTTCAACCACTCTGACGACTCCCGTTCGACGCTCTCCCTCCCGTTCTCGTATCGCTCCCTGCGCGGCGACGCGCGACCACCAACGCCGACCGACGCCGCCGCGGCGTCCAAGAGCGCAGACACGCTCCCTCGTTCGCGGCCGCGTCCAAAACCGCGGGCAAAGCGGCGGGAGAACACGTCGTACTCGTGCTTCATGACGCCGCTCGTGTTCACCACCGCGAACCCCTATGTCATGCCCCCCGCCGCCCCGCCGTCCACTCCCCTCAGCACAGCCGGCTCGCTCGTTGCGCCCGCTCAGAGCAGAGTCTCGGCCGAGGGCACCCCCGTGCGCGATGCAGCCCCTCCCAGCGCGTCGATCGAGGAGCCCGAGTCGGAGCCGGAGCTGCCCCCTGCGATTATCTTCAAAAAGATCACAGGCACGTCGCGCAGACGGCTCTTCTCCCGCCCGTCGGCGGACGGGCTGACGACAGCGCCCTCGCCTGGCACCGGATCCACGCCGCCCGCCCTCGCTCGATGGCGCTCCCAAGAGCATCCGCGCCCGCCCACGACGTCCAGCGCATTCCGCCCGACTCGGACTCAGGTAGACACCCGCGCGGGCGGGGACGACGCCAACGGCCTGCGGAGCGTGGTCGCGCCCTCGGCGGCGACGCTCCCGGAGAATGCGAGCGTGGCCGCGGAGGAGCGGAGGCTCCACATCGCCGTCACGAAGGTGAAGCTGGACAGGGAGGTGCGCGAGGAGCGCGACGTGGACGACGTCCTGCCCAAGCTGCGGATGCTCAGGGCCCGCTAGTTGACCCCCGCTCCGGTCCCCCAAGGTCTTTGTCGCATGGGGTTCCGTATGGTCCAGGACGGTCGCTGGATCCCATCTACCTCTCCATCCTGATTGATGGAGCCCATCGCGGATTCGCGCTTGATAGATGTCTTTGTCGCTGGGGTCCGTGCAGTGTGCGGTACTTCGACTGATCTTGATGATTTTGTCATTGAAAGGACAGTCAGCTGAGCGTCTTGTCCTGGTTTGGTCGGTTCAGGCCTGGTGCTTGCTGCTATGTATTCTTGCACCTGCCATTACTGTGATCATTGGTCGCCGTTCTGTAGCATTTCATATACATATGTATTCCAGACAGATTGTACTCCTAGTTCTCTGGCCTGCTCCCTCGCTGTATTGTCTAGTCTCGCATCTCAGCCAGAATTCACCCGCAGGCGCAGCGCGCTTTGACAGTGAATATAGATTGCTATACTGGTACAGATGAGCTAGTGATGGACAACATGCTAGTGAAATACATATACACAGAGCGAGCTCCGCGATACGATTGAATATTAAGGGTTCGCAAGACGTAATAGACTGTCCGATAGAACAACGATGCCATGACACCCAGAACCCGTCCGCCGCGCTTCCATTTACACGCAACACCGTCCGCTCCAACAAGCCAATCGCACGACGCTGACATGAAAGGCGGCGAGCATAAACGTCAGCGACAAGCTATCGAACCAAGTGTCCGTGACTGCAGCGCCAAGGACGAGTGTCGTGAAGAGCAAGTGCGGGCGCGCGTCCGGACACACGCGGGTCATGCTCCACACCTAGAGCAGGAGGTTGATTATTAGCGGACTCGCAGCCACGGCGACGACGCGTCCGCACGCACCTTCAGCATGAGCAGGCACGACTTGACCGTCCGCGGCCACATTACGCGCGGGATGCGCACAAGCACCTGCCGCCCGCCGACGTGGACCGTGCGCGCCCACACCCCGCTCGTGTTGAACGCGAGCGTCGGCACGGGCACGCCCAGGAGTTTCTTCTTCTTCTCCTCGCCCTGAGCAGGCCTCGGCGGGCTCGTCGCGCCCGCATCGAGCTCCGCCGAGACGCGCGCGTGCAGGTCGGGCGTCTGCGGTGTCGACTCGACGAATGATGACGCGGCGTCGAGCACCCGGCGGATGGGGACGGGTACTAGCGAGCCACTCCGCGCGCTCATTTCCGCTGGGTCTGGGCGGAGAGGGTCAAGCTGCTGGGCATCAGTATGCAAGGCCATCAGATTGGCAGTCAAGCATTTACTCACTCTTCCCTCCCGGATGGCACCGAGCACCCGATCCGATGAGGGCCGTATAGATGGGTTGATATTGAGCAGCCCCTCGAGCAGCATTAGGTACGCTCTCGGCAGCCGCCGCGACTCGAATGCTGTAGCGAGAGATGCAGAGGGTTTGAAACTGGGAGACATCAGCGTGTGATGGCATTCCAGTAACGTACTACGTACCCTGCATACATCTGAACCTCGCGCTCGAGCGCATCCGACGCTTCCCTGCCGTCACGGGTATTGTCCGACGAGTTAGCGTAGGGGAGCTTGAAGAACAGCAGCTTGTGCAGGATCATGCCGACGGACCACATGTCTGACTTGGAATCGACCTGGAGAAGCTGGCCAGTCGGCGAAGGGAGTGACTCGGGAGAGGAATACTCCAGGCTGAGCACAACATATCAACCAATCAGAGACATGATCACGGCACAGTAGAAAGTGACGTACGTTCCAGTATTGCCGGACCGTGCCCTAGACTTCAGCATGTCTTGCGACGTGCCGAAGTCGGAGAGCATCGCACGGGGACTACGCAAAGTCAGCGACATACCGGAGCGAATCCGGCGAGACTACGTACACCAGTCGGCCCTCGTCCCATGTCAGTAACACGTTGCCCGGCTTCAGGTCTAGGTGCAGGATTGATTTTTCGTGCTATGACGGCGATCAATAAAGGGTACAATACAGGAGACAGGCTACTCACCAGGAACGCAAGCCCAGACACGACGTCTCCAAACAAGCTCTTCAGCTCCTCCGCGCTCAGCAGATGCACCGCCTTCCAATCCGCAGGGCCTTTGCCCCCCGCCAGTCCGTCCGCCGCTAGGCCAAGCTCACGTTTCAGCCGCTCGCGTTCCCCCGGCGGCGCTCGCTGTAGCGCCCGGAAAGCCTTTATACGCGCTGAGCGGGAGTTCGGGTTGGGCGACGACGGCGCCTCCGGGGCTGGGGACGCGTTGGGCGAGGACGACACGCTGGCGGAAGCGGCATGCGCGAAGGTTGGTGTGCGTCGGCCGAGCCGAGCGTCGATGAAGTCGTCCAAGCTTCCGCCTTCTGCCCATTGCATGAGCACACTGTACACGTGGTTAGTCGTTCATGGTGAACGGATATAGTAAGGTTACTGAGCAGGAATCCCACTTCCAAAACATCCCAGAAGTACACATGCACGACAAGGTTAGGAGCCGTGTCTGGTGCTGAACAGTTCTATTCGTGAACAGCGGAATACTCTCGGGATCCCTGCGCGTGACCTTGCGAAGCTAAACTTACTGCAACGTGGGCACCTGCGGTCCGAAGGATGAGAACTGGCAGGTCTCGAGCCACGCGTGGTGATAGGTGATAATGTTCGGATGATGCAAGCGTTCCAAGAGCCGCACCTTTGTTACGTCAATGAGAAGGCAATGGGCATGCAAGTGTTAGCGCCCACCTCGCGCAGGATGTTCAGCAGGTACAAGTGAGACTGACCCACTGCGATTTTCTTGACCGCAAAATGGCCCAGCGGGTTCCCGTCCAGCATGTGCTGTTGAGCGATTCGGAGCTACGTTTGCCCCTGACTAAAAATCGAAAGGGAGAGTAGAGCGCCGCACCTGACATAGGAACACAGAGCCGTTCGCGCCCATACCGAGCCTGCCCTCCTCCTTGAAGAACGCCTTGAAGTAACCCTCCGCCATCTTGTCCGCACTGAACGCGCCCGACTTGCTCGTACCGTCTGTCGTTCCATCCAGACTCCCGATTGGGATCGTCCTCGTCGAACGCCCAGTGGCCGGACGCGATGCTGAGTCGTTCGCAATCTGCAGCAGCTGGAAATAGTTCGCTGCCCGGCTGCGGGGGCGGATGTGTGGATCGTCATCTATGTCCAGGTCGAGCACGCTCTCTACGTCACTCTCTTCCTCACGCTGCTCCGGATGGACCTCTGTGGGTAGGGCGCGGTGACAGAATGGACAGCGGTTACCTGCGTGGCGGTAGACGAGGCTAGAGCCAGTATCCCTGTGCTTGCGGATGGACAGTGCGTGCGATGTTGGATTGTACAATACGATCTGGTTCGAGAGGTGTAGGATGGGCTGCCATTCGGGATCCAATGGCGCGAGCGCAACGAGCGCGCTCAGTGGAGAGGGCGACTCGCTCTCGTCGAGCATGATTCCGGAACTTTACGAGACAGTCGGAGGTGAAGAATACGTGATAGACAGTCACAGGGAGAGTAGAATGATATAGTAATGGTCCCTGCGGCAAGTGGACGCGGTGACTCGGATGCGGTCGAGCAAACGTATGGTGCAGTGCTCGCCTACTTACCTCGTGCAATCCGTGTGTCCCTCGGTCACGGTGTCGTAAAAAGGCTAAGTTATAAGCGATCGTTGAGTGGGCCCGGGCGATCTCGTGCCATGACACAAGCCTAGGTGTATATGGATGGACGCACTGAGTGGTCGCACGAATGTCGAGAGGTCCGATCCAGGCTGGCGCGGGAAGTGACTCCCACGACCCACCCGGGAGGACGACTCCGACGAGTCGAGGCTTCCGACTCATACGTCCTGCTCAGACTTAAAGTTTACTCTACCATTGCGCTGCCGTTGTTCAAACGTTCATTGGCCGTTGCAGCTGCTCTGCATGGTCTCAAACTTTGGCTCACAAGATCAACAGTCAGCTCAATTTCGAAATCTACTCTAGGTCAAGTTTGCTATCCCCAGAATCATACTTATGTTGGGTGCGTATGACGGACTCGAATGCATATAGATACTTGGCGGAAGTTCGCTCAGCCTATAAGAGTTGGGCAATAGATAAGATGGGATACAGAACTATACAAGCTGATACGGTGCTCTACAAATTCCAAATCCGATACAGTAAGTCGGATCCTAGCGATGTCCCATACGAGAGTAGCGATACAAGGTCAAAGGCCCTGGAGAGGCGGAGAGAGTGATACAAATACGAGGCGGTCATGATAAAGTAGTCTGAGTCCTGAGTCCTACAAAACGAGTTCCAGACGTCCATCCTCCACGATGTGCGTTATTGTCCGAGCCGATGCTGAGTGCTTTGAGTCCTGGTGCGATGATGTGCGGTGATGTGCGGTTATATGCAAGAATATGCGAGATGGAGAGGGGGGGAAAGGGGAAAGGGGAAAAGAAGAGAAGTGCGAGTCAGGACTGAAGTATGCCCCCTCCAGTCCCAACCCGCGGCGATGAACGGCACGCCACGGACCCGCAGGGCATTGCGGGTCCGCGAAATGTCGAACATCAAGAAAAGAGAGAAAAGGAATAAATGAGAAATAAGGATAGAGTGCGAGATATGCGGTGGGCGTCGAACAGAGAGCCTGTCTGCGCCTAGTCGTCGTCCTGAACAGACAGCTGAGGGTAACGTCAGCGACTATGTCAATCACATCGACCACACACCACACACCTGCTCCCTGATGCCCATCATGATCATCGTCCGAAGGTTCTGACGAAGGATCTCCCGTCCTTCCTGCGCGTGGCGGAGGGCGACGTCCTCGCCCATCTCGTCGCGAAGAGCGCGGAGCTTCTCGTGGCGGCGGACGGCGGACTTCCACAGGCCGAAGAGCTTGACGCCTGGCGCCTGGCGGCGAAGAAGCGCCTTCGAGCCAAGGAGCGTGTTCTTGCAGAACGTCTGAACAATCAAGGTAAGCGTCGAGGCCAAGGCAAAAAAGTAGCCGATAGCGGCTCACCTCATCCTCGTACTCAGACGACATCTTCATAGGCCCGTTCGAAGGAGCCGCGCGGGCCTCCATCACTGTCATCGAGCTCCATGTGCGCGGACGCATAGGCGGGTGGACGATGGCGAGAGGAGTGGGGATCGGGCCATTCCGGAAGACGATGAGAAGGGGTCGGTGGTCGAAGTGAGGCAGAGGTTTGTAGTTGGCGAGGTCGTATGCGATGATGGGGCGGGGACTGGCCATGAGCGCGTTGTCGCGACGCGCAGCGTCGCGGCGACGTTCAAGGCGGTCCATGTCATCATCTGCTGCCTGCTGAACCTCCGCGTCGGTGGGCAAGCCGTTGAGAGCCGTACCAAGAAGCTACGGGAACGCGCGTAAGCCAATGAGAGTGTGGCTAGTGTAATATGACGTACCGTAGACCCGTACAGCGTGAACCCTACGGAGCCCAGCACGGCTGAGACTCCAAGATGGCCGACTATGTGACCGAGCGTAGAACCGCGCCATGCATTCCCCAAAGGCTCCAGGCCGAGGAGGGTCGCGATGGCGAGGTAACTGACCAGAGCGTATAAACCGATGACCGTGCGACGGGACACGAAGTTAGTGTGCTGTCGAGTCCCGTCTAATACCGTATGGATGAAGTTGGCGAGCACCGACCCGTCCTCGACCTCGAGTGATGGCGGAGACTTCCGCCGTGGTCGCTCGCCCGGCGCACATGTGTTCGGGGGGACCCAGACGATAAGCTCCCCTGGGACGGGGCGCACGATGAGGTCCTTCGTCATGGGCGGAGGCACAAAGACGAGATCTGTCGTCGCGCTCCACTTCCGTGTGTCTTCCGCGAATCTTCGCATTATCGCGGGCCACGGGTTCGGCGCCTTCATCGCCCAGATGCGCCGCTCCCCGCCCTCAATGTGAAAAAGGTTTGGGTATGGAGTGCCGCTACGCTCGATGCGTCAGTGTCTCCCACGCAACAGCAGGCCGACTCATACGACTTACATGGAATCATACGAGATATATACCGTGCCGTATTCCAAGTCCACGAAGGAGCGGTGAATGTTGGGCATGTCCTCGAGTGTGAACCCAAGGTCGCTGCATGTCGCCGTCAGACACGGCGACGGCTGTCAAGCGTGGTAAGCACACACCTGCCAAGTTTCTCGTGAATTTCAGCCAGGATGTATGGACGTGTGTCCGTGATAAGTGGGCAGATGCCACCGACAGACTTGTCCCACATGCGGCAGGTGAAATCCTTCGAAGACGGCCGCAGGGCCGCCAGGGCGCCCGACACGAGGGCGCCGAGAGAGGATATGTGCATGGTGTTGCGCGAGCGCGAGAGGGTGAGAGGTGAGTGTCCGAGAGAAGGATGCTAATCCAGAGGTGGTAAACGAGCTGGGGAGAAATGGCGGCCGCGGCGAGGGTTTATATATGTTCGCGGACGCCGTGTTTGCGCGTTATTTGGTTGTTTAATCGGAATAAACAAACCCGCCCCCAGACGCGTCGCGCACGCGCGGCGCGACCGACGACTTCCTTTTTGGGATGGCGGGGTTGGTTCGTTTGGCGTCTCTACATACCTTGCCTTCCTACCACACTCACCTCGGTCGTGTCTTCTCGGTCCTCGCACGCGTATTACTCGCGGTCTTCATCTCGACGACGTCCCAAGGCCAACCCGCGGCAGATTTGCCACAATACTGCATTTTCGCCGCGCTATTGACATACTCTGCCATCGAGGAGGGATCGTTGGCGCATATATGCGTGTAGCCTTCCGTAGAACGCATGTCGGTCGACGGTCAAGAATGCTGAGCGAAACATGGGTTGGGCGTGCTCGGAACGTGGCAGGTTGTAGCATTATGGGTGTTCTCTGTGTGTATTCTCAAACCGTCCTCAAGTGCGGGATCATGATGTACTCACCAGCACGCGTCGTTCAAGTGGAACGCGTCCGGCACCTCTCGTGAGCCATAACGCGACCTCTCCTGCACGCGTTCGCTACTGCTCTCGTGTCCGACGCGCGCCGAGCGCGTCAACGTCATTGCGCCATGCCGTTTTGGCGGCGCTTTCGGGTACCTGCTCATGAAGATGGGTGTTCAAGCGATGCACGGATAGAGCAGAAGCGAAGAGGCACGCGCCGACGACCGGTAAAGATGTGATCTCAGGCGCTTCACGGATGCTGATTTCGCCTCCGCCATCACCGAGGCACTCCCGACCGACGACTGCGCTCCAGCGGCTATTCCTTGTTCACTCTGTCCACGACGAGTCTGTGTCCTGTGCTGGTTGTGTTCCTCGTTCAAGGAGGGTTCGTCTGGTGCACGGAGCCACTGTACCGTCGGTGCCTCGCTCCTGTTGTTCTCCGCACTGTGGACTACGACATGTGGTCATCCCCAATCAGCTAACCCGACCGCGAGCGTGTTAGTGCTGCCTACAATTAGGTTCTAACTGCGTCCAAGACGTTGCGGCCATCACTACGCGAGCAACACTCGGATGGACACAGCGGATCGTCTACGACGGCAGCAAGTCGGACTCTGCTATATCACGAAGGAGGAGGACGTCTTATGACACGCTCAGGTTCGCATGCGCTGCCGAGGAGGGCTGTAGACGAGTTGTTGTGCATGTCGTGAGTTCGTCGCAAAAGCCAATATTATCACATCGTGCCGCCGTGAGACTGCGTGTGCGATTCGTCAGCCTGGTACATGTACTGCATCGCACGAGCTACATCCTCTAGGTCGTTCACATGAAGTGACGTAGGGATGGACGACCCCAGGGTGTTAGCGAGTGTACTCGCGCAAGCATCCCGACTCAGGACGAACAGAACGGCAGACTGGCGTACCCCGCTGAACCGTGCCGCCGCCGTGCTAGTCGACGCGGAGACCTCGGCTTCGACCGGCGAGTACCCCAATCGCGCACCGATACATTGCTGTGCAAGCGAAGCCGTTGAATGTGACGGGGGTAAGACATCGGGGGCTCGAAGAATTTCCTTACCGGGCGCCCGACGGTTGGTCTGGCAGGGAAGCACGCATGTGGCGCTTGACGTACAGTGCTTGCCTTTTATGGAAGGGCACCTTCCAGATCCGTCACGCCGGGCTCGTTCGCGCCACTCCTCTCGCTATTGCGCCCGACGCGGCTTCCATTCTTTCGGGGTGCCTGTCGATCGTCATGGGTTCTAATAGGTGCAGGCGGCCATCGTGCCGCTGGCAGAAGGCGCGTCGACGGTGAGAGCACGCTTCCATGGCTTGCCGGACCGCGCTGTCTGCACAATGACCCCCGCTGGTCTTCTCCTTCCTGCGCTGCTCGTCCATCGTCATTTGAAACTTTGTGCCCCAGCTCTCCGCCTTGGCCGTGTGGAGACGAACCAGCGTCTCCGAGCCTGCTGCTGTTCGACGTTCAAACATCCAAACGTTCAACCTCGGACATAAGACTGGCGCCGCCCTTGCGTACAAGAAGTGGATTTCTTTTGTCCTAGGTGGATACAGAAGAGTCGGGGATATGAGCCGAGGTGGAGAAAAGGTGACTTTGGCCTGCATTGAACGCGGTATGGTCCATTATGTCGGAGCAAGGAGCGCTCTGCCAATTGCGATGGTTGCAGGAAATGGAGGCTGGGGAACTCACGATCAGCCGCGGTCGATCTGGGGTACCGGTGCACAGGTGAGGAACCCCACCGGCACATCTATACCTAGGGCAAGCTCACAAGTATGCGCATTTGCAGTCGCTGTCCCGGATCGCTGGACCAGCTGGGCTCTCGCTTGCTGGTCGTCAGCGGGCGCAAGTGGGGGTTGATAGAACATGGCCACGAATATTGAGGCCGATGTGGATACAGTGAGAGCCGCATACCGTGACGGTAGATCGAGGGCTCGGCTTCCGGCGGAAGGCAGCCCCATGGAACAATGGGCGGACGGATCTAGAGAAGTTCGAAGAGCCCTCGAGGACTGTCGGAGCAAGAAGCACGGGCTTCCATTGCGCAGAAAGTGACAGACGACAAACCAGCTGGAGGCGGTGCCGGAAGCAATATATCGAGAGGAGTGGCGCGCGAGGCCACAGTGCAGCTACCAGATCAGGAAGGCAACTTGCCATATGAAGCAAGCGTTGCACGTTGACGTCACCTGCGTCGCCGAATAGTTGAGCGCCCGTCAAGGGATGCCTGATCCCGCATCATCATCCTGCGTGGCAGGTTCTGTGCGACGTCAGCGGTCGCCAGGATGAAGGCGGCGGAGAAGGCAGTATCGGACCACCGGAAGCATGACCCGATGTGAACGTAGCGCAAAGTCGAGGTGCGCCACGACGCTATACAAACAGCCGTGGCCCTATTATCTCAATTTACTACTAGACGATATAAGGCGTTGATCGCTCCACGCTCGCGGCTCCGCGTCTCGAGTGACCGCGCACCACATAGGGCGAATCTGTCTCAGCGGACAAACAGCGTACAAATCCAGATTCTGCATAAATACCCCCGCAGCTCCCGCCATGCTCGCCCAAATCCATCCCCGGCGCCCCCGGCGCAACCCTCTGCATCGCGATACATTTGCATTCCCCTTCCCTCTTGCGCGCAACACGATGCATCTCCAATCGCTCGGAGCCTTCATTGCGGGCGCGCTAGCGGCCGTGTCCCAATCCCAACTCTATTGTCAAATGCGGGGAAAGCATGTCGGCGCCACCTGTCCTGTCGACTTCAACAACGTCGCGACTGTTGTCGGTCGCATGTCTGACAAGATGATGTATGTGCTCACCATCACTGACGACTACCAATGGTCTGACACCTCATGCAGCGGCTTCGGTCACGCACTCGCTGATGTCCCTGTGGTCGCTATCGTTGGTGGCATTGCCTCTGGTATGATGGGAATCACTTACGATGTCAAGTAAGTCTGCCATCCTGTCTTCTGGTACGCAGTGGCCACTGACGCCTTGGAACCAGCGGTGTCCCGGTCCCATACCACGACGAGGTCTTCCTCCGCTGGTACATGTATCCCCCTCTTTACCCACCCGGCGACCCATACGCCCGTATGATGCGCACCTACGCTGAAGACGTGCGCAAGTGGAGCGCGACGACGGACCTCATCGTGGTGCCTGACCGGGTGACGGACTTGATCGTCTGGGTTCCCCCGCATGAGCGACTCAGACTGCTGATGCCTCCGCCTGTGGATTTGACTGAACTCATCGATACGGTATTCCAGGCAGACTCGACGCAAGACGACTCCGAGTCGAACCTCGCGTCTCTGCGGCTGCTTCTCGGGTTCTACGCGCTTACTTTCGTCTCCGCGAGCCTCGCTATCGCGAGCCTCCTTGGCCTGGAGCCAGCGAGGGATGCACGGCGCGGTGCTACCATGGGCGACAAGCTTGGAGTCTCAGCTGTGCTAGACTTCATAAGACTTGCCCTTTGGAAGCAGGTCTCGACGTACTGCGACACCCAGCAGCCGGTACGCTATGAGGTAACGAGCATGAACCGCCGTGAGCGTCGCGACGCTGTGCGCCGCGAGCACGCGCTCATGGCTGGTCCCCGCCCCCTCATCGCCTACGACCTCGCGAACTGGTCGCCTCTGCCTCGACTCGACAATCGACCCCTTCTCTTCGTCCATCAGCACGGCTCTGTCCCTAACCCCTTCGCCATTGCTCGCCCCCCTATGCGTTCGCGTACGTGGAGCTCGATGACGGTTACGGAGGCCCGCCCAGCTCCTTCGAGCAGGCCTATGTCGAATGCCTCCCAATACGAGGATGAGGTGAGTCGTCGTTCAGTGCTACCTCACCTGCTCGTCGATGCTGATGCTGTTCGCTCAGACCCTCGTCAAGCACACGCTCTTGGAGTCCAAGGCACTCCTTCGCCGCCAAGCACCAGGCATCAGGCTCTTCGGCCTCTGGAAGTCTCGCGTCCGTCGGCACGCCGAGCTTCGTGCCCTTCGGGATGAGATGGGCGAGGATGTTGCCCGCCGTCACGCGCAGGAAGGACTTGAGGTCCTTCGTCAGAACCTTCGGTCGATGATGGGCGTCCCGGGCCAGGTGAGTGATGTCTGGCGAGCGTGAATGGTACTTGGTCGCTGACATCGTTCTCAGCCTTTTGTCCAGGCCGACAACTAGGCATGACGGACTCTCCGCACGACGCCCGCGACTGTATACTTCTTCTTGATCCATTCTTCATCCTTCGTTCTCTGCGTTTTCTTGATGTTTGACGTGCCGCGGACTCGTGATGCCCTGCGAGTCCGTGGCATGCCATTCATTGCCGTGGGTCGGGCTGGAGGGGGCATACTCCAGTCTCAACCCACAATTTCTCTCCCTTTTTCCTTCCTCCCTTCCCGCATCTCGTCATCCAAGCACTCAACACCCTCAGCATCGGCCTCAAACTCGACTTATCAAAGGGCTTCTCGATGTGTTTCTATCTGGATTCGGACTCTGTCTTGTAGTATTGTAGACTGGCCTCGTATTTGTCGTATCGTCTCTGTCTCTTCATGTCTCAGCTTGTAGTAGTATACATATTGGTGCCGGTGAACGCGGCATTGCCAGGACTGAGCTTATTGTGTTGGACTCGTAGGATTGTACAGTACCCCCTTGTACTATTTAGTATTAGTCTGTATCAAGTAACACGATCGTCTGTATTTCTCTCTCATCCACGTCCTGACAAGGAGATTGGTCACTGATCGTCTTCATTTCCATACATAAGTAGAGCAAATGCGGCCGGAAGTCGCATTTACTCTACTTTACTAGTCAGACCTGCAGAAAACAGCGGAAAGATCATGTGTAAGTTCTTTAGACATTGCTTCCGAGTCAGGCTTTGCGTATGTGTAGGGTCCTCGGCATCTTCCGATGGACCTTGTTTAGCCGTTAATGTATGCAGTTACGCACGCTGCGTTGTAATAAGTCCTTGTCGTGGCCCTTTGATCTCGATTCTCCATGCTTCAAAGCTTCACGTTCACGACAGTCTCGAGTTGGCGTTGCAGGATCGAATTAAAAACAAGCACGCCATTACTAGTAACGACGTTATGCAATGATATGCTTTCTACGATACTGGCATACGCCTGCGACTCGGAGAACCCCCATTGACTCAGCCGGCGTATAAGATACATAGGTGCGTACGCTGCTTATATTTTGTGATCTCTTATGGAGTGCGTCATGCTACATGACTACTGATACAACGCTCTTTCCATCGTGGAGGAAGCTCGGTGGCACAGTGTCCATATAGTGTCCATCGACGGAGCCCGCCACTTCAAACAGTACGGTCAACGTACTACGCTTTGCGTCGCGCTCAACACAAGTATAAGCAAATAGCGTGCTGCTGGTCACTCGATAACCAGCATGTCCAGGCGCCCACGGACGTTGAGCTCTGCCAATGGCGCTTGCTTCACAGGCTCGTTCTCGTCCGCGAAAGGGAGGAGTGCCCTCTCCAGCTCTTCCGCGAATTTGGCGCTGTAGAGGAGGTCGGGAAGGCTATTGGGTGTGGCAGGGCCGCTCTCATCGGAAAGCGATGTCCCCGAGTCGGAGATGACTACGCTGTCAATGGCGCTGATGTACATGGCCTCGTCGTCGTCGTATACGTAGGAAGGGCCAGCGCCGTCCGTTTTGGTGAGCTCTTCGTCTGCCTCGACGACCTTCTCGATCCCTGCCGTCCCTGTCTTCCATGCAGGCATAGCACTCGTCCCTCCGGGAGCGGACAACGTGCGACCGACGGCTTCCTTCCGAGGCGAGAAGAAAGTGTCAACGGCGAGGATGCTCTGCCGCAGCTGCTCCAGATTCGGGCGCGAGCGAGGGTTGATCCTGAAGAGCTTCTTCAAGATCTGGATGACGCCCCGCGAGGCGGGAAGGGTGCGCTCCAGGTAGCTGTCGTCGAGCAGGTACTCGCAGAAGCGAGGATCCTCGGTGACTGCCTTCTCCCAAGGACACAGGCCAGTGACCATGTTCGCGAGGATGACGCCCAGCGCCCAGACGTCCGCGCGTCTTGTGGAGTATGCTTGGTAGCTGAACTCTCGACCGATGCTCTCTGTGGCTTTCGGTGAGCATCTGTGCATACCAGGTACCGCCGAACGACTCACCGGGACTCAAGTAGGGTGCGCTACCGCAGCCGAAGGTGGTGCTCAGCTGGTTCGCCGTCGCGAGCCCGAAATCGGCTATGAAGACCTCGCTCCCGTCTGCGCTGCAGAGGATGTTCTCTGGCTTCAGGTCGCGATGGAACACACGTTTCTCGTGACACGCGTGCACCGCGTCCAGGATCTGTAGGAACACGGAACGGACCAGCTCGTCGTCCCCCCAGTACGCCCCGCGATCGAATATGGTCCTGTACAGGTCGCTCTGGCAATATTCCAGGACGACGTAGATGTACTCCTCGTCTTCCCAGGCGTCGTACAACGGGAGGACGTGGGGAATCTCCGAGACGAGGTGGTGGAGTGCGACCTCCCGCTTCTGACAATCGAAGCCAGGTCCTTCGAGTTTGCGAATGATTTTGATCGCGCATTGGAGGGGCGCCGCGCCCGAAGAGGCCGGGGCTTCATCTTCATGATCGACGGCGAGATACACGACTCCGCAGCCGCCAGCGCCGAGGAGTCGTACCAGCTCGAAACGACCATTGTCGATCCACTTGCCCGTGAAGTCGGGCATGTGATGAGCCATAGATAGGTAAGTCATAGTAACGAATGTGACGCAGAATAAGCACGATTCAGGCAAGAGACGGGAGAACGTCCGCAGAACCCGCGCCTTATAAGCGTTTCGAGGTGAGTAGGTTCGGATGGGAGCAAAGCATCCTGTAGACTCATCCGCGTCCGTTGCCGCCCTGGTGTTCTAGATGTGCTGTATCCGCGCGCAGCGCTGTGTGGCGGTACTACCACCATCCCTGTTGGCGGACAGCTCGGTCAAGATTGCAACGGATGGGAACAGCGGCAGGATTCCCAGAGACCGGCGTTGCGATTTTGACTGCTGATACTCACACTAAGTGACTTGCTCACATTCGGTAGTGGGGACCGTGCGTATGTGGCGCCGAGGAGCGGACTTCGTCGAGCAGACGGCGTACACGTTGTAGCCTCGAGGACTATTCGTTTAATCGACAGAATTCTCACAATTCAGCGTGTTGTTATAAAGGTTGTTTGAATTACTGTATGTTTGTTGTACATATTATCCAGCGATGCATGGCGGAACATCGATGGCGTACTACACTAACAGGTACACTACACGGTAGTGAGCATACGGCTGACAGACTCCACCAGCCCGCTCAGGATGCGGAACTGTGGGCCCGTGAGACTCCGCCGTGCCTTCTCGAACGGTTGGTAATCGACTTTGACTGCCTGCTCTCCCAACCCTGCCCCTTCGGACAGGTCCGGGACAGTAACATCCGGATCCTGCGCATGGGTCTCCGGGGTGATGGGGCCTTCGCTTTCCTCCTCAGAAGACAAGTCGGAAAACTCGCTCGACGAGCAGGATTCCGACTGACCGAGGGTGATGGGGCGGTCGGGTAGAGGGGGTGCATCGAAAGGAGGGGGAGCTGGGCTGTCTTCTTCGGCGATCGTTGGCAGCTCAGACTCGTTAACGAATCTGCTGCACGCGCCAGGGGCGATGTCCAGCACTGGACGAGGGACGCCGCTCGCCTCGCGCTCGTTGGAGTATTCAGATTCGGATGTCTCTCCAGACGCAGAGAGGTAGACGGACGAGGACGAGTCTTCGACCAGCGTAGTGCCGTCGTCCATCTGCGAACGAGGATCGTACAAATCGTATAGCTCCCTTGCGGAAGGGGTGGCGCGATCGAACTCCTCCTCGGTCATGTAAAACGTCTTGACGTTGGTGAGGAGCTCACGCAACGTGAGGAGGTCGATGCAATCCTCCTCTCGGAGGGTGAAGATGCTCCGGAATATCTCGTCTGCCTCCTCGGAGATCGGCAAGACGGCACGGAGGTAGCGTTGATCCTCGACGTAGGCAGAGAAGTTTACGTCCTTCATCGATGGCCGTCTCCAGGGACAGCGACCGGCGATCATGCAGACGGCGATCATGCCAATCGCCCAGATGTCGTTGCGCCGAAGATCGTAATCGTCCCAGTCTCCATGGACGTTGTAGCATTCTGCGTTTATTGGTGTCAGCACGAGCGATATTGCAACGGAGAGTATCTGGGCTGACCTGGACTCATGTAGTTCGCAGTGCCTACACGGAACATGTAACTCCTGCCGGAGCTCCTCGTCGAAAGACCGAAGTCGCTCAGGAAGACGCGACTCATATCCTCGTTGATGAGAATGTTCTCCGGCTTCATATCGCGGTGGTAGATGTTGTTCTGGTGACAAGCATACATCGCATCAACCAGCTGAATGAGGATGGACCTGATGAGGTCGTCGTTTCGTGCAGCCCGGTGTTTGATAATGAGGCTGAGGAGGTCGCCTCCTGAGACGTAGTCGAGGATGACGTAGACGAATCTCGAGTCGTGGGCGACGCGATGGAGTTTGACGATGTTCGGGTGACCAGAGACGTAATGGTGGTGAGTGCATTCGCGTTCTAGGAGCTTGCCTCGTTCAGAGTTGGGGTCTGTGACTTTTGGCATAACTTTGACCGCGCGGAATGTCGGCGAGCCAAAGCAGTTGCGGTCGTGGGCACGGTAGACTGTCCCAAAGGCGCCTGCACCAAGGACCTCGAGTAGCTGAAGTCGACCGTTGTCGATCAACTTCATGGAGAGATTGGGAAGAGGGATGTGGCGAGGCATTGTGTAGATGTAGAGAGAGTGGGTATTGACAGCCAGTGCCAAAGTACGTCAAGTTCGAGTTGTAGAGAACATAGCGCGGAGCACGCACCGTATTTATAGCTATACGTCGTTGAGCATCCATGCTCCATACCTAATATCCGTCTTGCATTGGTTCTCTCGCTTGTCCGCTCCCGCGGGGAACATCCGACGTTTCCGAGGATAAGCGACTTGCGTGCGGTTGAGATCGTGACAAAAGTCTCTTGAGACAGCGGTCATGATCTCAATGTTGAGATCATGACTAGTGTCCCAAGAGACCTCAAATAACTCATTGCGAAATTCTAGTTACACCCTGTCAATTGTTTACTTTCAATATGGGACGAACGACAATGAGTTATTCGACTCACGCGTAGCAGCATAGACTAAGGTTTCGACATATTCAAGTTCGCCCCTTCGCGTCCTCCATTGCATTCCTGATTCCCTGCGTCCACGCGCCCAGTTCCTTTTCCAACCGGACTATAGCCTCCCGCACCTCCCTTCCGACTAACCCTCCTCCGTTATCCGTCCCGAACCCGATCAATAGCTCATCCCTCGCTTTCACTAGTGTCTCGTGCGCGAGCTTCAAACGTGCGGATCCGGATGGCGGGAAACGTTTTGCGCTCCCATCCATATCCGAAGGCGAGGACAGCTCGTCGACCGCCAGCAACTTGCCGAGCTCCGCCAGAGCGACGCCGCGGACTGGGTGTCCTGCCGGAAGGACGGCTGTGAGGCCGGCGACGTACCTCGCTGAGGTACGAATTGTCTCGTCCAGCGCTGCCTGCGTCATTGATTCTGCCAGAGAAGCGATAAGCAGCTCTTGATAAAGGCGAGTTACAGCGAGCAAGGGATGACATGACGGTGTGAGTCCAGCATCCACCATGATACCAATAACGCGAGAAGCTAGTTTCCTGGCCTTCTCTGGATCTGCATAACTGTCAGCCTCCGTCGCTTCCTGGAAGAGGTATACCTACCGGCGTTTTGCATTGTAGTAGCCTTCTCTAGCATTTCTTGTCCTACGTTGAAGGCATCAAGTTCACTATCGAGGTTGGCAGTCGTTGCCTTGCATTTCTTGCACGGCGGTGAGACAGAGTCTAGCGCATGCTTAGCCAACAGACCTCGAAGCGGGATCTGTTTACCAACCATTCATTGGAGCCGGGCGTATCCCGCCACACCGCTTAGGGCAGAGCATCGCCGTTCGTGGATCTTCATGTTGTTGCGTAGAGCATAATGTACACTTGCACTCGAAGTTGTACGTCTCTTTCAGCTCTTTTTGTCGAAGCTCTCGCGGCAGCGTGACGTCAATGTAGGAGATAGTGACCTAAATGGGGGTGGTCAATAGGCTTGTACGCGCAACGATGATACAAGCGGGTACCTCGTCTTCAGGCGCAATCGGCTTGATTGCAACGAGATTCATCTTAGGTTCCTCTGTATGAGGTGCGTCGGATATTCGAGGAAAGACGATCACCGCATTGGGATCGCAAGAATGATTGATAAACGCGGCTACGGGTGATACGGCCACTCCAATAGGGTCGAGTGTATATGATGTCAAGGTGAATGCATTGGTCGTAAACTTCAAGACCACCACGTTAGCCAAGAACCGATGCACGATGAGACGCGCTTACTCTCGAGATGACGTCTACCAAGTCCGCAGTAGACTTGATGCCGTATGGTTCGAGCTCTATAGGCGATTCGACCTCCAAATATCGAATCAAGGAGTGTGCGAGATGTGCGTAAGACTCATAAGCAGAGGGTGGCAATGAAGTTCTATCTGTTCTAGGCTGAGTGATGGCTTTTCTTCACAAATATTCACACCCACGGGATTGCAGTTGGTTCATTGCTTTTGTCTGTGAGCCAAGGTCATGTCCCCCAGGGCCGACGGAAAAGACTCGAGGCAGGGACTCACCCATTCACTATCGAGCCCATGAATTCTGAAGCCCCAGAGAATACGACCAAGGCACCGGAGCGCATCACTCGGTATCCTTGCATCTGATGGCGCTGATTCCTCCCATTTCTGTAGGGCTTTGCACTCATACTTGTGGACGTTCCAATCGGCCGCTTGGCATTTCTAGGTTCTACGGATGTCAGCCGAAATCTGTATGTTGTCATAAAGTCAAAGACAAGCAGATGTACTAACGTTTTCGCAGTACCATACTACACGGCATTGTGTGCACCTCTTCAGTTTGACTGACTGTTTTGGTGGGCTGCTACAGTTGGTACAGAACTCCGCTAGGTACGGAGTGGATAACGCGTTGACATGAGGCTTTACCGCTATGACCACACTACCTGTACCGTTTTGAGACCGTGTATATAATATAGGTCAAGTCACCAACCTGCTTTGTGAGCTACTTCAGTGAACGCTCCACGGCCAGCTATGGCTGATTTGCGGACTTGTAGCGGCTGTATTCGTGTCGCTCCGGAACCGTGCTGTACAGCTCGAGGTCCATCCGGAACATCATATGGTGGCTGAGAACTGTGACCCTCTTTTTGCTCTGACAGACTCTCCGACTTTGTGGCGGCCGTTGTATCCTTGACAAACGATCTAGCTTCCTTGGACCTCCGCGAGGTGCGCAAACTTGCAAATGACATTGCTTGACTATACGACGGAAGGAATATGAGAAGGACTGATGCAAGTGCAGGTTGATAAGAGCTGTAAGATAGGCCAGGACCCGCCAGTGACGTCGTTTTCGTCTGGCATGCATTTGGTAATGTTACGCGCCACTTCTTAACATCAGCAAACAAACATCTGGTTAGCCAGCCACCACGAGCTCTTGTACTTGCTGTAAGTATACGTTGTACTCGGAATCGTCAAAGATCCTACACTCCATTTCTATCATTCATATACTCAAGATTACTCCATTCGATCTCTTTTTTACCGCTAGCTTGGGGAATCCCAAGGATAGCACACCGCTGCAAGAACGACGTGACTCCAATATGTGCCGGATATGACCGTGACGAATTCAATGCGCTTGTCGAAGCGGCATTGTAAATAGTATAGCTTGGCTATGACGCTATTCCCAAGAGTAGACCCTGTCGAAACAGGCGGTGGAGATTTTCTGGATGGCCACGAGCGAGCGTTGGCAACTGACAGCTGGTCAGCCCCATTTACCCTGTTGACCAGTGGGTTTCCCCGCAGGTATCATACAACCCGAGGAAAAGTGCTGTTACGCACAGCTCAGAGCAGACTCAGTATGGGGCTCAGGCGGACTTGTCCTATCTCGTGTTTACTATACACCGTATATCTACTAATCACTCCTTGCGTCTGACCCAGCCCCTCGGCGTCATGTAGTACCTCAGCAAGTACTTACCAGTTGGCATCGCAGAGCTAGCCAACCGAAATGTCGGTAAGTCTTTGTCATATCGATATTCAAGCGACTGTTAATCATGGCTTTTTATTGGCTTGCGAGGTGTTCCCAATGTTCGTCGTCTCCGTGCTCGAGCACTCGCTCACTACGAAGAATTCAGATGAGTCGTGCGCTAGTCGGACAGTTCTGATTCTTCAGACGATTTCGCATTGGCAAGGAGTATAGGCGGCAAAGATTGAGCTTAGGAATGGAGAGAATATAATTGTGCGTTTCGTCTTAGACGCAGGCATTCATTCTGAAGCGCTCATCGACTTTCCAGGATGCAAAGTGGCTTCCACGGCCGTCATCAAGAGCGCTACCGTTGATTTCACTTGAGATTTACGCTACAGAAAAGCAGAACTCTTCTGCTGGCTACAACCTCGCGAAGGCTTAGTTGGCCATCTGCTCACGCCGCTAGCTTGTCCAGCAGAAGTGGCTTCATCTTTTGTGACGAACTCAATACGTCTTATCGAGTGCCGTAACATCCCATTATCTTCGGCGGTCCTCAAAGCTATCTGGAACCCAGTCGGCTGTATGCTCGTGATCTCTTCTCTTGCCAGAATAGCAGTGGCAATAACGCCGAGCCCGCTTCGTGGGAGTGCTTAAATAGCGTGTCTACACAGGGCAGTACGCCAGCCTTGATTGCTTTCGCTCCTTACGCGAGTGTGTCAGCAGCTGCGCCGCACGATGTTCTCGTTTCTGACTCACCGTAAAGCTTGGTGAGCATTGCCACTGTATGCTCTTCACCGGTCAGAACTGATTATGACGTATCAGCGCCGCAAAGCAACAGGAACGCAGGGAGCGTATTGAGAGCCTCCCACCAGTCTACCGTGCCCCGTTAACGCCCAGTGATAAGAGTATCCTTACTCAATCTGCGTATCAAATCGTCGCGGGCGTCCAGAGTGGCTCCCTCAGTCCATCTGACGTCCTTGTGGCGTACGGAAAGAAGGCACTGAAGGCGCATTCAGCCACGAACTGCTTGACGGAGATCCTCATTCCAAAGGCGGAGGAATGGGCGAGAACATGCAACTCGCAGGGGCCACTCGCGGGCATGCCGGTCAGCCTGAAAGACACGTCCTCCATACCTGGGTACGACTCTTGCATCGGTTACTCGGCCTGGGTGGGCAAACCGATGCAGAAGGAGTCTGCGCTCGTGCGACTCCTCCGCGACGCCGGTGCCGTGCCATTTGTGAAGACGAATGTCCCGATCACACTGCTATCCTTGGAGTGCACCAATGACGTCTTCGGAACTACCACCAATGTGTGGAACAAGAAGTACACTCCCGGTGGATCGACCGGTGGCGAGGGAGCGCTGCTCGCGTACGGTGGGTCGCGCCTTGGAATCGGTACGGACGTTGCAGGTTCTGTCCGCGGACCCGCGTGGGTGATTCTACAGTGTAATAGACTTGCACTTACATTGGATTAGACATTATTCTGGCATTTATACCATCAAGGCGTCGATGCATCGGTTCCTGAAGACGGGAAATCCTACCAGTATGCCGGGCCAGGAAGGCATACCCGCCGTGTACTCTCCCATGACGCGCACGCTTGAGGACCTGGAGCTGTTCTGGCGGGCTATCATGAGCATGAAGCCATGGACCTATGACCACTCGGTAGGGTCCATTTCCGACCACCGACAAACGCTCCCTCATGTACTCATAGGTACTTCCGATCCCTTGGCGGGAGGTGAACTTGTCCGAGTCGAAGCCCATCCGATGGGGTGTGTTGTGGGATGACGGTGCGCATAGCGACTCTAATACATGAGGAAGCAATCTCACAGCAAGTCATAGGTGTTGTGACGCCTTCTCCCGCATGTAGGCGTGCACTGCAAGAGGTTGTTTCTGTCCTTGAGGGTAACGGACACGAGGTCTTCACGCTGTATGAGTTCGATGTCATCGCATCGGAAGCAAGACTGACTGACAGGACACCTTCTAGCCAAAACGTGCCAAGTCCCTACGAAGGTCTCAAGATTGCTTCTCAGTTGCTCATGGCAGATGGAGGTAAGTATCCAATCGTGACAAACAAGCTCGATGTTGTCACTCACGGTGACCCAGCCAAGACCTGTATGAAGCCCATGCGAGTCGGCGAGTCGAACGATCCGGGTGTACGGGAAGCAGCGGCGATGTTCCGCACGCCATATTTCGTGAAGAAGCTCTACGCATGGTACCTGCGCTACATTAAGGGCGATGAGACTTACGCTGGTCTCGTGGAGAACTGGTATGAGAAGAGTGTGCCGGAATATCTGGCGCTCATCGCGCAGCGGGAAGGCTACCGCGAACGCTGGTTTGAGTTCATGCGTGCCAACTCGATCGACTTTGTCCTGACAGTGCCGAACTCGCTACCTGCACCCCCGATTGGCGGAATGAAGGCGGGTTGGAAGGCGTGCGGGTACACGTTCCTCTGGAACATCGTAAGTGTTCAATTTTGCTATGGAAAGAGTTCTCGGAACTTAATCATTTGCGCAGCTCGACTACTCCGCCGGTGTGCTCCCTATTACACACGTCGATGCGGCCTTGGACGTGCTTGTGTCATTCCGGCCAAAGAACGCGATTGAGGCCCAACAGTACCGAATGTACGACGCGCAGCAAATGCACGGCTTGCCCGTGGGCGTGCAGGTGGTGGGTAAACGACTTGAGGAAGAGAAAGTATTGGAGGGCATGAAGATCATAGAAGGTTTGCTGAAGAAGGAGGGGAGGGCTTACGTTCAGTTTGAATCGAACTAGGTTCAAGATATATGTAGAGTTTATATGCTGGACCTACACTCTCGTGTGATCTAGAATGCTGATTTCGCATTCACCCCGCTGACATGAATATTTGCATACTTGTAACATATGTATGTTGCACGTCATTGATTGTGAAATATTTGGCGTAGGAGCATCGGGAAGACGATAGAATCAGCTACATAGAGTTGTGGTGCGTCATGAAGCGTATTCAGGGCGGGCCGAAGGCCGCCTGCGGATTCGGAGTCGCCCGCAGATACTTACCCCCTACTCACTCTCATACTCCTTGTTTCTGTCATTCCGCGAGGTCAGGACTTGTACAAATACTAGCGCGGTAAGCTTGCGGTACGCTTTCGGTGCACAGCTGCAACTTTACTACGGAACCTGTGCAGCGCAGTCTGACCGCGGCCTATATCAGCGCGCAGGGAGAACGTACTTTACCCGTCTCCTCATCCCTCACCATGGATGCTCTCAGATTGCGCAAGAAGTTCCCGGAGGTCTCTCAAGATGAGATGTTTGACCTCATCAATCGCTTCAAGTACGTCTCAGAACCATCGCAGGCCGAGTTCGCGATCTTACGAGCCCGGTAGCTCGATCCGCACCGATACACCTGGCCGCGTCGATAAATCGAACGCATTGCAGGCGATACAGGCTGCAGGAAAATCCTACGATGCCGCACGAGAGACCTTGAAGCACGTACAGGTGGATGCTAGCGGGAAGCTCGAGCTGGAGGACTGGGTGGAGGTGTGTTCTCTCGCGTCTGCCGCATCATGGCGCTGACGACAGGTCATTCTGGTAGTTGAATGCGAAAATGAAGAACCAGGCACCTACGTCTATGCTGCCATCACACAAGGGCAAGGTTACAGTTCAGGGGTCGAACGCGAACGTGAGCCACACCATCAACGAGGATGAGCGGGCGGAATTTACAAATCATATCAACTCGGTATGTGCCACACATCTCATACGGCGAAGAATGCGCTAGATACAGCCCCCTAGGTGCTCGAAGGCGATTCTGACATTGGCAGCCGCTTGCCGATCCCCACCAATACGATGCAGCTCTTCGACGAGTGCCGAGACGGCCTTGTTCTCTGCAAACTCATCAACGACTCCGTACCCGAGACGATCGACCCCCGTGTGCTCAATAAGCCGACACCACGCAAGCCCTTGAACGCCTTCCAAATGACGGAGAACAACAACATTGTGATCATGTCGGCGAAGGCCATCGGGTGCTCCGTCGTGAACATTGGGCCGACGGACATCGCGGAGGGCAGGGAGCACTTGATCCTCGGACTCATCTGGCAGGTTATCCGACGAGGACTGCTCGCACAGGTAGACATCAAGATCCACCCTGAGCTATATCGGCTCTGCGAAGAGGGTGAGACGATCGAAGACCTGCTCCGTTTGACTCCCGACCAGATCCTGTTGAGGTGGTTCAACTACCATCTGAAGGCCGCTGGCTGGCATCGCAGGTTAGTGACCCTTTGGAATTCTGGTTTATAGCTCACCCTGTGTGCTGTAGGGTCAACAACTTCAGCCGCGACGTTTCCGACGGCGAGAACTACACCATCCTCCTGAACCAGCTCAAGCCAGATGAGTGCTCACGGGCCCCTCTGCAGACGCACGATCTGCGCCAACGCGCTGAGCAGGTTCTTCAGAACGCGGAGAGGATCGGATGCCGGAAGTACCTGACGCCGGCGTCGATGGTGTCGGGCAATCCGCGCCTGAACCTCGCGTTCGTCGCAAACCTATTTAACAACCACCCGGGGCTCGACCCGCTGGACGAACAGGAAGCAAAGGACTATGGCGCTGTCGAAGACTTCGATGCAGAGGGCGAGCGCGAGGCGCGTGTGTTCACGCTCTGGCTCAACTCGCTCGGCGTGGAGCCGGGCGTGTTCAACCTGTTCCAAGACATCAAGGACGGGTTGGTCATTCTTCAGGCGTTCGACAAGATCCTCCCTGGCAGCGTGGTGTGGCGGCGGGTGAGCAAGCCGAAGGGGGGCGCGGCACCGAGTTACCAGACGATGGACGGCGAAGAAGAGGAAGACATAGGCGTAACGCCGAACCAGTCCAAGCTCTCGCGGTTTAAGCAGGTTGAGAATTGCAACTACGCCGTCGAGCTGGCGAGGCAGAATGGGATGCACATGGTCGGCATTCAAGGCGCCGACATCGTCGACGGGACGAAGACTCTTGTGCTCGGGCTCGTATGGCAGCTCATGCGGTACGTCATCTCATGGCTCCGCGGCTCGTCAAGCGTGTATTGAAGAACCGGCTTTTCATGTCAGAATGAACATCACCAAGACACTCAGTTCGCTTTCCGGCAAGGGTCGCCCGATCACCGACACTGAGATCCTCAAGTGGGCGAATACGACGGCTCAGAAGGCGAAGCCAGGTGTCAAGACTATCAGGTCCTTTAAGGACCCCTCAATTTCGACTGGTCTTTTCTTCCTGGATTTGTTGGAAGCATTGCGCCCTGGTATCGTCGACCCCAATCTGATCATACAAGTCAGTGAGACCGGCCCGTATGAAGACCGCCGTCAGAACGGTACGTTCGCATGGGCAGCGTGTCGTGAGTGGTTTAGCTGACGAACCATCTCATCTAGCGAAACTTGCCATCTCGATTGCTCGTAAGATGAATGCGCTGATCTTCCTTGTACCAGAGGATATTGTCGATATCCGCCCACGTCTTGTAAGTACATACATCGCACGTATTGTAGCATGTTCTAACATGCTTCATAGATCATGACGTTCGTCGGCAGTCTCATGGCGATTGGCAGCCAGTGAAGTCAAACACATTATCTAACCTTTGTCTACTATCCTGCGGTTCGGCGATTGCTAGTGTATCCATGAACGGCTCGGACAGCTATGTGATGTATCACATATAACTCGCGTTGTAATGTCTCACGAATCTTGGTGAGTGGAGAAGAGCCTTGGAACGAAATGTACTACGATACAACAAATGAAATGTGGTGTTGTAATGTGCCGTCGTGCAGGACATCATATCCGAGTTCGGCGGATATAACGCAATCGCAGTCTCTGGAGCTAGTCGCTTGACAATACCCATGCCCCTTCTTCCTCTACATATGACTTCTCTGTTTCACCGCGTATTCAGCAGCTAGACGGCGTGCACAGGTAAGTACTAAGTATGTCCGCTCCCAAGTTAGCCAACGCGCACATGTGACCGTGGTGACGTATGACGACACACCTGGGGAACGCTCAGAGACCTGAGGATGACCTTAGTGCACGCAGCCGCAGGCCATTCGGGACTTCGACCCAACTTCGAGTACCAATGTCTGGCAAAGCTGACTCTGGGAAACTCTACCACCTGCAGTGTACAGGCATCGCGAAGGCGACCGCCGATGCTCACAGCACTCCGAAAGATATCACACTGTTCGGAAGTTGCTTTTGTCCCTTCGTCCAACGCGTATGGGCTGCGCTCGAACACCTTGGTATTGACTATAAGGTATGCTTCAGAACAAACGAGACGGCATTTATCAGTGACTAACAGGTCCTCGAAGTACTGTCCGTTTACCAGCGTCTCATAGTGAGATCACTGGATTCTAATGGCCACCTACCACAGATGAAGTCGATCCGTACAAGAAACCTGCCGACCTCCTCGAAGTTTCACCGAAGGGACTTGTTCCAGGTCTAAGACTCGAAAACTACAGCCCTCCCCGTGCAGTCAACGAGAGCACAGTCATCCTGGAGTTCCTGGAAGAGTGAGGTCCTCTAACATTGCTGCGAGGGGCGCACTAACCAGTTGCTCTTCGTCAGTGTCGCAGCAACCACAACGAAGCGAAGCTTGCTACCTCCTGTGACAGAGCCGTGTACGAATACGTTACCTCCGGTTGCACTCAGAAGTTGAAGACGACTCCAGACGCGCGGGCCCTCATACGTTTGCAAGCAGATCACGTCAATCGCACGCTGGTTCCCACTTTTTATCGCTACATACAAGCCCAGGACGAGGGTACATCGGTGTATTGCAGTGGAACGCAGCTACTTACTAGGTGACGCAGAGAAGCAGATACAGGCCGGCAAGGATTTCGTGGAAGCCATTAATGGTCTGGTCAAACTCTTCCAGCGAGCAGATAAGGAGAGCGGATCCAACGTCGGTTTGTGGCGCGAGGGTGGTACTCTCAGCTTGGCCGATGTTATGGCTGGACCATGTACAAACCGTACCTCCCTGGTCCACATGCTATCGAGGCTAATGTTGATATTCAGGGCTCTTCCGGTCTACCAACGTCTTGGTGCACTACCGTGGCTTCGCCGTTCCAGAAGGACCCCAATTCCGAGCGTACCTCGGCCGTCTCTTGAACTACCCCGCTTTCAAACGGACATGCAGCGCAGAGGAACTGTACATCGATAGCTACGAACGGTGAGCTCCGCTCGGGCGG
This sequence comes from Daedalea quercina L-15889, assembly GCA_001632345.1. NCBI lineage: Eukaryota > Fungi > Basidiomycota > Agaricomycetes > Polyporales > Fomitopsidaceae > Fomitopsis > Fomitopsis quercina. Next base: position 158,949 of record KV429087.1, read on the forward strand.
ATAAATGCGATCCCCGCTCACGACTTCTTGATTGACTAGATATGCGCATAATCGACCAAACACAAGCCAGGTCGCGAATGCGATCAATTCTGGTACAACACTCCCATGAGGGGTCAGGTAAGCGTCGGCGAGGAAGTTCTATTGTACCCTTGAAGTCATGCATTACGATAGTGTAGCTTGGGATGGACGGGCTCCTCTGTACTAGTATAGCCATCCCTTTCATCAGCCCCTCCCTAAACAGGCTTGAGCATGCCGTACGCGGAAGCTGAGTAGGAATCGAGGCGAGGCGAGGCGATGGCCGACATTGTCCAGATCACATGTGCCGCCGGGGGAGTGTGCAGCTTGCTGCTCTTCATCAGGTGGCGACGCTAGGGAACGGATGCCGTTAGAGCAATCCGACAAAATACAATAATGAAAATTGTAGAGCAAATGAAGGGCGGCCTCGAGGCAACGGGAGAATGTTCGCCAACCATCCAAGGTCGGTGATGCTACTGCGGGCCATCGGCAGGATACTCACGAGCACGTCGAACGACATTTTGAGGGCTTCCGAGCCTGTTTGCATTTGGGGCCCCTTCGCTCTAAAACCGCAGCCTCCCTTACGCTGTGGTCGAGGCGGTTAGAGAGCATGATACATTTGCTCTTGGCACGGCTTGTCTACCAGTACTAGTATGTAGTCCGCAGTCGGAGTCGGGCCCGGGGTGTGCGGGTTTGAGACTCAAGGCAAGACGAGCATCCGCTTTCAGGGTCTCTTTACGCAGACACGACTCCAAGCCAAGACGGCATTGCTGACGGATCGAACACATCCACTAATCGACAGTCTAACAGAAGTTCGCAGATCACTCAAGCGCGTATTTACGGGGAGATTAAGCTCTAGATGCGGAGAAGCAGGGATTACGGCAGGACGGGGACTTCATGCTTACAAGGAGAAGTATCGTGGTCCGAGAGGTTCCTAGGTGCGAACCCGCGATCATCGCGGTTTCATTGCACGTCTACCAGTGGTTCGACACAGAGCACTGTGTTTCCGAGTCAGCAGGCTATTTGCATGACCGCCATGGTACGACATTGCAGACGGGATTCGCCTGCATAAAGTAGCCTCGGACGAGGTAGCCTGTCTGACTCGAGATCGTATGAACCCAGTCCTTCCCGTCCCTGCTTGCGTGTCTTCGGAAGCGGGATCGCCCGTGCGATTTGAATGTCACTAGAGACGACATATCGTGCGCGAGTGGCGCGGAGATTAAGTTGACAGGGACAGGCGAGTCTATCACCAAGAGTTGATATCCTCCGGATGACAGTGAGAGACAGTGGGAGGCACTGACAGGTGAACCGTGTGCTGCTATAGCCGTGGTTCCCTGTGATCGAGTAGCGACTCGCGGGAGCTACTTTCGCTAAACATGGCTTGCCACATTGCAGGACTCCGCTGCATTCCTGCCTACTACCATTTCGCCATACATGGCAGCTGCTCGGAGTCATCGTCAGTTACAGTGTTTCAAACAGAGTGAACGGCGGTGATACTGCCCGTAATCCACCCTCAGCGCCCAAGAATTTCGGGTATGACTGCGCTAGAAGTGCCGTTGCTTAGTACCGTTGCGAAGAGTAGGTCTGGTTACGGGACACTTCCACTTGCTTGATGCGCTCTACGCAGATTGCGAAGCGATACCTTCGAAATTATTCGACCCGTAATAGTGGGGAAGGAACCGAGATGCATACCTAGGCGAGCCTATCGGCATGGGATAAGCGCGCAGCGGTGAGTAGGCGAACCTCAGAAATGAGGACAATGGCAAATGAATCATTGATAGCGGAGGAGAGTACGAACGGACCCATGATATACCTGCGTAACCCTGGTGGCGCTTGCATTAGTCTGCCGTTCATCTGAAGAAAGCAGCATCTGGCGGAGTTAGCATTGACACCTGGTCAGACGAACTGTGGCTCGTGAGTGGGTCATGATACATACGTGCTTGTGAACTTTTGTTCCCAGCAGCATTCAACAGCATAGCGGCCGGTGACTTAGAGCCATGAGATCTGATTGTGTACCATGTAAGCACATGCAGACCCCCTTGCGCCATGACGGTGCGATATTACGCAGCGAGAAGTCTGCTACCATTCCTCGGACTCGGAAGGAGTAACGGGATCCACACAATTTTGAGTTATGAATCAATGCACGTAAATAGGCGTGACAGCACCCCCTTGAACTTATTTCTCTGCTTGGAAGCAAAGCGGGAGCGCACTTGCAACGCTTGTATAGAGAGCTTAGCCAACTGAGTCCCCCTTCTTTTCGACGGGTGTGGCTGACGGAGTGCGCATGCCACGATCACGATCGGCATGGAAGAGGAACCGCACATACATTAAAGACGTCCGACATTACTGTATTGGCGAAGTTAGAATAGCGGCCTTCTGGGAGACACACGGTGACAATTTCATTTGTGAGAAAAGGCCACAGACGCACCTTGAGCGGCGGTCTGATAGGTTTGAATGGCTCTCAGTACGGATCACACCTCCTGGCCCTCTTCGCTCGGTGCCACAGGCCCTATGTTGGGAGATACGGCGAAAGACCTGCCGGTGCCGCATTGGCAGCTGGACATACGGCTTTGATAGGTTCCTTACACGAAGCATCTGTCTCCGACTATAGCCCGCATTGCTGGCACGGTCGTTCTCCTGACGACGTCGGTTATTGGTAGGTTCGTCCGCGAGATCCAAGCGACAGTTTGTATGCGATGCAACGCACTGCTGCACCGAGCCCTCGCTTTCGGCATCGAACGTGGGCGACTGTAAAAGGGCACCGGAGTGCCAAGGTATATGACTGAGGCTCGGTGCGACGGTGGCAGCAGATCATAGAAGCAGCTTGCGTGAGCTTTGAAATCCTAGATTCCTCGACGATAGGTTGTGCAAGAAGTATCCTATGCACGCTGACACAGACCACTCCGGAAATCACCAAGCAGAGTCACCGAATGGTAGACAGTACAGACTGCAAAGGTCGCCAGTTCCCAGTCAGCTGACAGCAAGTGTTGTGTAGCGATCTGCCCAGACGTAGACCCACGAGAACCTGGACGTTACGAGTTACATAAGTATCATGTGTACGGATCAAGTGCAGTACCATGCAACTGTATGTATGCGTCAGAGCACCGCCTGACAATTAGAAAGACCGCTACGCACCTGGTTCCTCTTGTATGCGTACTTTCTCCCCCCTTTCCCCCCAGTTGCTCATTTACTTCTAGCCCTAGGTAACCTTTCCTTTCCTTCATTGTATGATTTGTTTCTTGGTGAAATTAGGGGCTTCCCCCGGTCGCCGCCTGTGTCTTGTTTTTCGCGGGTCTAGAGCAAGTTGTCACGGATCCCTAAATGCGGTATTGCAACCAAGACAGATACATGACACGGTAGAAGAGCAGCACGCCCATATGGTAGGATCCATCATTCCGAGATGTTTCCAAAGAGAGAACGCGCGAGACAATGAATCACATGACTGATAACCCGAGAATGTTCTCACTTAGTTTAAAACTTCTCCGCAATGCCGCGGGCCACCTGTTGCTTTCTTTCCTCTACCTGTAACCTGACCATCTTCCTGTTCCTCGATGCCATGCATATCGTGCAAAGGTTGTCTCAAAACTATATACATCCTCCATCCCGGAACTCTCCTCAAATGACCTTGTAAAGTGTATTTACAGGATACCAGTCGGAACTGCTTAACGGCACTGGTAATCCGAGCGTTACGGAGCTTGTAAGCTATCTTAGTGGCACGATCGCGAGGCAAGCTGGCGACTGCCTTGGATCACAGACTGGCCGCGAGTGCGGCTTGGTCACTCAGGTCTCTCGATGTCTGCGGGTAGGAAAACCCAAACAGGGCTGTTTCAGGTCCCGAATCATCCCAAATATTTTGTGGCGTTATACCGATATGCAAGCGGAAATGTGCATATGATGTGCCCCGCACGTATTCGATCGGCAGCTCCTGGGCAGCTCTTCGAACAAGAGTAGAAGAAGAGGTAGAATTGAACGTTGAAGCTGATGCTCAAAAACGAGTCAATTGAAGTCCAAGTACACTACTTGCATGTACAGTACTGTATGTTCGAATGCGAGTTGCTGCCACCTAGGTCAAATATTGAATCCTGGTGTTACTGTCAGATTCATAGGCGACCACGTCCACGTGGTTCCAAGTGGCAAGCGGACCCGCGCGAAGCCGGGTCCGCCATCTTCGCTGGTGTACGCATAATGTTTCGGCGCACCCTCCAACTGGGCTTGCCGCGACCGCTCCTACATCGACATACATCAGAAGAGCTGCAATCGTAGCTCGTGCCTGCTTGCAGCGTCACTCGAGTGGTATATTTCGCTCAGGTCTTCCTCATTTCCTTGTCACCGTCTCTCGATACTGAGGCATCTCACAATCCCGCAAGCATGCCGGAATCTTACCTGGTTATTGGTGGAAACGGTCTTCTTGGTAGCCACATCGTTCGGCTACTCCTTGCGCGCGGTGAGACCGCTGTGGCTGTCTTCGACATTGCTCCCTCAGCAGACCCTGATCCACGCGTCAGAGTGTTCTTGGGAGACATCACGAACAGGGAGGATCTTGCGAGTGCAGTGGACGAGGTATGTTGTAACTTCATTCTCTTGTATACCGACCACCTAATCGCGTGAAGTGCAACCCAAGTTGTATTATACACACCGCGGCATTGATCCAGGGTGCGCCGAAAGATGCCATGTACCGGGTCAACGTGGAAGGAACAAGACGCGTGATCGAGGCGGCGCGGGCGGAATGGGTGCAAAAGCTCGTCTACACGAGCACCGCGAGCGTAGTTTTTGACGGCCGTGACCAGCACGGCGTAGACGAAAGCGCGCCATACCCGCAGGTTCCGTTCGACGACTACAATGGAAGCAAAGCCATAGCGGAGCGCCTCGTACTTGCTGCCAACGAGGAGGGGGACTCTGGGCTGAAGACGTGCTCATTACGAGTGGCAGGTCTATTCGGGTGCGTGTCCAACTGCCTGTCGACTATTCGCGGCCTTCTTAGAATACCATTCACATTCTAGCCCCGGCGACCGGAGTGCTCTTCCCGGTATGATGGGTCCCCTTCAAGCAGGACGCACGGGTACGCAACTCGGCGGCAACACGAACAAGTTTGACTTCACCTACATCGAGAACGCCGCCCACGCGCACCTCCTCGCCGCGGACCGTCTTGCGCCCTCGCACCCGAAGCACCACCTCGTCGCTGGCCAGGCGTTCTTCATCTCGAACGGGGAGCCCAGGCCGTTCTGGGAGTTCGTACGGGCGCTGTGGAAGGAGGCGGGGCACGTCCCCAAGAAGGTTACCGTCATCCCGCGGAGTGTGGCGATGGTGCTCGCACTGCTCATGGAGATCTGGGGGTGGCTCACTGGCACCCAACCGACGCTGACACGCTTCAAGGTCGCGATGGTCACGACCGCTCGCTGGTGCAACATTTCGAAGGCTCGGGAGGCGCTCGACTACGAGCCTATCTACACATTAGACGAGGGGATACACAAGTCAGTCGAGGTGCGTCATTTATGCGCTGTGTTCGCACCCGTGCCCATGCTAATTGTCCACGCCGGATGCAGTGGTGGATGGAGTCGCAGAAGAGTCGGCAGAAGCAGCTGTGAGCGCTGGGGGGTATGGCGCTCCATACCTATTGTGTCGGTGCACGGCCGCTGTACCAAAGTCGGCGCTTGCGTTTGGCATGTTCAGTCCACCATAATTCCGCTTTCCTGGACCCTTATGGATTTTACATTGCTTATATTATGGATTACTTTGAATAGGTGGCTAATATCTATTTATACGGGCTTCATTGGAGTCCAGGTCGCGTCATTCACTGCAGCCACGCCGTGTATAATTCAGTGAAGTTCGCAAGTATTAATGACTGCTTGACGTACTGAGATTACCTGACATTCGGAGTTCAGGATGATCTGTATTCCGGACGTATGATACGATACCTGGCCATCCTATTGTGCTGGACTATGACATGATCCATTGCTGACGGACGTGCGGAGGTAAATTCTGCTGAATCATGGGACCTGGAAGACGACTGTAGGTGGGTATCGGACAGACTCCCCAATTTCAAAGCTGGTCTGGGCATTCCGTAAGTGTCACCACGAGGCAGGAGCCTGCACAGGTCGCAGAAGCAAGGCGTTTCTGATAATGTCAACCGCGAGCGCGCAATTACTGTAATGGAAACGCTCGTAAGGGTAGAGCTCAGAGACGACCTTGAGTTTGTCTGTCAGACGTCCAAGATGGCGACGATTTCTAGCATGTATTAGGCCAACTAATGTTACAACGTCCTATGATACTTTGTACTACTGCACGACCAGAGTTCACACCGCTCTTGGGTCATACTGTCCCTCATAGGGGCAGGCCAGCCCTGCGGCCGGCCATAGTATACGTCTAGAAAACAACTGAAGCATGCAAAGAGATCAGACAGCACAATGAAGAGAGTAGATCCAGGATACAGGAGACGGAAGCCAACAACACGGCAGGAGGAAGAGGTAGGCTGGGATGGAGACATATGCACAAATGCAAAGGCAGCTGACCTGCTACCGCAACGGGCGTTCCGTTGATGACGACAAGGAAGCAATGGGAGGAGCATACGAGCGCCGGATTGGAAATGAAAACAGCAATGAGTGTGATATGCGACCTGTGTTATACAGTGGGTGGGAATTCGTGAGCGCATGTTGGGCATCATGATGGCGGAAGGAGTGTGGTGTGCCGGGACGTAGGTATGGCTGGTGAGAACGAGCGTGAATGACCCGATGAGGGCGGCGCAGTAGAGCCCCATTGATGAAGTCGTCGATGAGCGGGTGTTGCTAGAGGTCGTCCGCGCAACGAACACATTAGCTGATGTACTGCCAAGCGAGGCTGACGCGGCCGACGTCCTTGATGTACACTTGGGCGTGAACACGGCAGACCTGCAACACGTTCAGATTGTGAGTTGGCGCGGACATTCAGCGGGGACAACAACGCACCATGTCGGCCGACTCCCAATCCCGCCAATACACGTGCAGCGTGCCGTCCAGCTTACGCTCAATCTTTCTGACATCGCCGAATCTCTCGCACCATTTCACGACGTTTTCATATCGCCTCCGCTTGTCGGTCGCCTTCCAATCCGTCTCCCGACCGTCGTCCGCGTCTTCCAGGGGAACGCCCGTGATGACAAGCTTCTTGTCCCGCCGCTTTGTGCCCTTCTTGAAGGGAAGCGACGAGAAAAACGACTGCGAACGGTGCTGTGGCGATACCAGGAATGACGCGGTAGGTGTCCCCGGAGAAGGAAGCGGCAGCGTAGGTTGCGGCGGAGGAGAGGTGGGTGGAGTGGGCGGGCGAACATGTTGCTCGCACCGGTGTTGGTACTCGAAAGCCGGCAATAACGCGCCGCCTGCACTCGGCTTCAGACTCGGTCTTGCGACCGGCGCAGCGTAGGCCTCCGGCACGAACGAAGGCGACTCGGGTGAAAATGGGTCGGCGTACTGAGCGGCTGCCGCGTGGCGATTATGCATATCAAGCGATATGGGCGTCTGCAGACTCGACGCAGAGGATGCGGCGGAGGACGTCGTCGAGGTCGATGAGGTAGGTGCAAAAGTCGACGTCGTCGGCATTGGTGAAGACGGGGCTACCGGTGCGCTCAGTGACGGTCGCGGGGAGGCTATCACGAACGGAGGCTCTCTCGAAACCGATGATCGCGGGAGGGGAAGTATATTATCCTGCCCGGCGTTGGCCGAATTGGGTATAGGCGGAGTGCCCTTGCCGAACGAGCTTGATCGACCGCGCTTGATGAAGCTTATCAGTCGGTCCCGCTTCTTGCCCGTTGTGGGAGTCTGGGGGGTGCCCGAGCCCGATGGCGCGTCCCGGATTGGGCGGAATGATGCAGCCCGGGGTCGGCGAGACGCAACCGAGTCGAGCGACCACCGCGAAGTCGGCTGAGGCTCCTCCGCAGGCGACTCCCCACAACTCCAGGGCGACTCCAACGAGGAAACGTGGTCACTTACGAACGAGGTAGCGGGCGTGGTCGGTGCAGCGGACGCGACTACTGTCGTATGAGAAGCGAACGAAGAATCGGACATGGACGATGTGGCTGAACTCGGCACCAGAGCAGGGCGCAGCTGGGGGTAGGACGTCGACGTGGCCAACGCCGGAAGGATGGGCCTCTGAGGCCTCTTCGGAGTTGGGCTACCGCCGGCAAGCGCAGACTTCGTCGTCTCTCCAGAGCTACGGCCGAGGCTGCCGTTCGTGCTTCTACTGCAATTGGTAGTAGTGTTCGCGCCCGTCTCGGGGATATCGGTAACGAGCACGCCCATACGCTTCTCCCCAGGCGAAGCACGCTCCTCCAAAAGCCCCAAAGTTGAACTTATCGAGGGGAACGTCGCATGCCGATGAACCACTGACGGGCGCCGCCCAAGGGAAGGTAGAACGGCCTGGCTACCATCTCCGACACTCGTGTGCGGCCCTCGAGGAAAGGTGCTCGCCTTAGGCGACCTAGGCGGAGACGAAGGGAGGCGCGGGGAGACGGGAGGCGTATGCCGAGGCGTCGTTGAAGAAGCCTGCGAGCAAAGGGAAGACGCGGAGAACGAAGTCCTCAGGGGGGACCGAGGGGGAGAGCTCGAGTAAGATTGCCAGAGCAGAGGGGCCTGGGGCATACTGGGAGACGGAGGCGGTGCATCTGGCACGCCTCGACGAATAAGTGAGGGTCGAGGAAGTGGAGGCAAAGGCTAGAAGCGGGCAAAGTCAGCATTGTCCGAAAAGCGTACGAGGAAGACTCGGTCCAGATGCGGAAATAACACTTCGCACTGAAGTGCACGACGCAAACGCGTTGGTCACTCTCACACGTCTGTGGCCGTTTGCATCCGTACAGCTCGCATGGAGCTCGCGAAAAAGAGCTGGCTAGACATATTCGCGAGACTTGCGAACAGTGTCGCCATCTCCAAGGCGTCAGTATGTGACACACCGTGACCGTGAGTGACGAACTTGTGACCCGCCACCACATGCCCGCCGACGAAGGGAATGGCCGCGCCACTGTGGCGCTCACCTTGCTCGCCGACTTCGACGATGCCGACGGGGGCTCGTATTCGGCGCGAAAGGACACTCGAAATGGGCGATGTGGTAAGGTGACGCGCTAGGCCAAATGGGGAAGACGAGATTCCCAGCGTGTGGGAACCCCGCATGTGCACCGGCGGCACCGTCGTCCGGGGGGGGAGGTTGGTCTCAACCAATCTACCGCCATCAAGCTACCAACGCTAACTGTTCCGCCGGTTCTGATGCCCCGCTAGACGACACCGAAGGCCACTACGGGCGATTCACAGAAGCCCAGCAAGAACCAACGAGAGCCCAAGGATCGGTAGGAGCAGTGCACCTTCGATGCCAGAAAGTAAGACACTCACTTTGTCTTTCTCACTGTATGCGTGCTTGTGCGCCTTGGGCGTGGGTTTGGTGGGAAGCGTCGACGCAACTCGGCGATCAGAGAAGAGAGTTGGATCATACAGATGCGGCATACACGCATCCATGTCCTCTTCTTCTGTTCGATTGTATCAGCACATGAGGGCGCAAAAACGTTATGCACGGGGATACTCACCCTCGTCGAAAAAGCTGACGGTGGATGTAGCTGCGGACTCTACGGACCACCCATACTCAGCCTGGATCCACCGCTCATCCACATACGAGAGTCGGTTCTGGTGGTGCGGGTTGTCGGGCGCCTGCAGGTCGGTCGCGTCCTGAAGGCATAGCTGCTGTAGTAGCTCGAGCTTCGCGTCCAGCTCGTCGCGATTGTCCTCGAGACTCCGTTTGGCAACCGAGCGGTGCATAGTAGTGAGTTGTGGGGAGCAAGACGTGTGGGTACGAGTGGGAGTGTCCGAGAGACGCGACGCCAAGCGACGCGCGCTGGATGCCAGTTACGTGAAGTCGCGTGCAGAAGCAGGCGCGGCTGCGAGGGCGGGTGCAGGCACGCGAACGCGACCGCGACCGGGGGAGGATGCTCGTGGTCGTGGCAGGCGTCGTGTCGGGGAGTTGACGGGGAAGGGATCGGAGGATTCAGCGCACGCGCGGGCGGGTATTTGAACGGAGACGGTTCGCAGCCTGAGCAAGTCTTCGCCTCGCTTGCCTCCCATTTCGAAGGCTCATCAGTTCCAGAACAGGCCCTGGATATGCGAATTTCGCAGTGCCCAAACCTGGAAGGGTACTCGACGCCCATCAGCATTTTACGTAAGCGTAACCTCAGAGTTAAACTTTCCGCCAATCGGAGCTGCCGCCCACGGTCGCTCCCATTGGGCCGGTCCTGCGATGCATCTCGTCCTCTTTCCATCCATGCGGTTCGCTGCGCGACATCCAGGCCCCTCCTTCCACCTCCCCTCTATGCAGGATTTGCCGCGCGAAAAGTCACCAGGAAAACACATTGCCGGTGTTGCCTCAAACCGGTACCGCTACCACCACGACACCTACTGAAGTATTGTCGTTGACGCTGCGAGCACCACGGACAGCGCGGAATGTCTGCCGGCATCCCCCACGATCCTGACCCCGTTCCTCAACCAAGTTTTGCTGCAAACCCTGGGCGTGACGCCGTTTTTGGCCGGTCATTGACATGGCGCCTTACTCTCTTTGCAAGAAGACTGCCACGAGTGAGAGGGAAGCCTGTCTACAGGTTCGCTGCCACCTTGAATAACCCGTTGCGGAGATTACTTACGCAAGGCGCCATCTAAACCTTTCGTCCGGTTATTCGGACCTCATATAGGGTCTACCGCAGTAACGCTAGTTGATGTGTCACAGGATGATCCCGAGATACCGATAATCTTAGTGACCAGAGGTTTCAGCTCGTCGACTACGAGCGATGCTCGCCGCCTCACCTAGAAACGAACGCAGGGGTGTTCATCCCAAATTGAAGTGTCGCACGGCGTATGTAGAAGCTGCGCAAAACTCAGCCAGCAGGGTGAAGTGTACTCCAAATACATGTCTCATAAGTATCTCGGTGTGCTAAACGAGTGAGCCTGTGGACCATCGGACCCTGGTAGCGCGCACAACGGGGCAGTCTCGAGTCCCGCAGCGGTGTGTGTGCTGGTCCTGTCTTCCATCGGAGTCTGTTGCATTTTCGAATCGCACCACTCAAAGGGATTGCCATTCTAAGTGCCCTAATGATCGCCGTTCTATAGGCATTTTCGCAGCTCAAGGTAAGTATGACATCCCTTCCGTATATACGCTTGAATGTTGCAGCATCTCATCTTCGACAGCGTCTCTCGGTTCTTGTGAGTGTTCGTATGACGACAATTCCTCTAGCTAATATTCGGGTCTAGGAGCTGCCAAGGAACTACGCCACCGGTTATCATCCTCGTCGGTTATCGCCGAGCGTCGAACCACAACTAGAACTAGAACGGGACTCGCTGTCCTGTCTTTGGGACCCAATGATTGATTGGTAACCATTCGATGGGCCTGAAGTCCTTACCACTCGAAGTGGTACACGACCTACGCAGTATCCTTCGCGTCCCTGTCTGTCAGGATGTCGGATGGTCAGACTTCCTGACGCAAACAGACTATGCCGCACCGTCTGGTCCCGTGCCTTTAGGCGAGCAGCGCAAACAGTCCTGGACATCCCTTCGCGTCTCTTAGCCTCTAACATTCGTCAAAGCTCGACATCCAAAGTTCGTCCAGCGTTCGGTAGCTACATGCTACGCCGCACATGCATGGAGGTGTGGTCGGCGGATTTCACAATCTATCCCCAATGTCAACGTCGGTGGAACGCTGATCGCGCCGCATCCGCCAGCGTGTGACAGGGTAAGGAGGACAATCCCCCGGACTCATGGCCATGTCGCTGTTCGGCTCCACCATCGCGCCTTATGTTCAGTTGTCAATCTGTTCCCGCGGTTGCTGCACTGTCACGTCCGGATATTGGCCCGTAACGGGTGGTGTGTGTCCAGAGCAACAGGCAGGTGGCCGAGTACGTCCGCTGCGCGCTGTTAGGGCAGGCCTACTGTGCCGCCGCCGCTCAAGGTGCGCCTTGCTGCGGCTCGTCTGTGCCTTCGTATTACATTTGTGTGTCTCGCGGAAGCCCGGGTTCGCTGCTATCCCGGGTTCGTTGTCATTGTCACGCCGCACGCCGTCAATGCATGCACGGTTCCTCTTCCATACCGATCGTGATCGTGGCGCGTGCTCCCCACTGCGGCAGCGTCGCCGCGGGCGGGTGCCCCCGAGCCGCACTCGGCCAAGGTGGAGATATAGTTCAAGGGGATGTGGGCTTTGCAAGCACTAGGTTCTTTGCTTCCAATGCCTCTCCGACATCCTTCTAGGTACAGAAGACAACAGCCGATGGGCGCAGTTGGCATTATGCACATGCTGCAACTCCTGCTCGGATGAATCGCAAACCTTCTACTTCCGAGGGCAGCGGTCCTAGACGAGTCTCCCTTCTCTGTGTAATCGTCAAAATGTCATCTCACGAGTACGTCGGTATGTACACTTCCTGGTACTGGAAATCTGACGAACCACTGATGAACCACCGACTCCGATATGAATTATGGATACAACAAGCTTCACTGCAAGGTCGCAATTCGTTTCAACGAGGATTGACGAGTCATATGTTATTACCGGACTCAGGTGATCTCTGCAATGTTGGCGGTTGCCGCACTGTGGTTGAAGTAAGGGCATTCGTGCCTTCGTCACCCGCTCGCTCGAAGCGCGCCTCTTGGCCATCTTCATCTGCTGGCCACACCTTCGTGAGCCTCAGATTCTCGCCCTCCCACAGGTTGACACATGTTCACCAATCAGTAGCCACTGCTGTGCGGTATCCACAACGTGCTGTACACTCTGTTAATGGTTTGTGAGACCCGAGAGCGTCCAGCCCTGGGAGCGATCTACTTGGAGAATCGCTGCAATGCAGTACTTTTTCGTATATCACGCGAGATCTTCAGCACCCGCCAATTCTGGATGATCACTTTAACGACGTCTGTGAAGGTTGGCATTGAGTTAGGTAGGGACAGCAATGACGTCGTTATTCCAGTATTATACAGTAGCATGTGTGTGCGTCTCCGAGCGTGACATTGACAACTAACCTTTGATACACTCACCTGTCACGGTCAACAGATTTGCAGCCGCGCCACCCGTGTACTACACGTCCATCAGGTAGATCAGGCTCGTAGTCCATGCGGGTGTCAGTACCAATATGTGAGTGAAGTATCTTGTTCGTGCGACATCCCGACTCCACTGAGGCTGCTTCATTCAGTCGGCTTCCATCTCCGGCGCCGCATCGCGGTGGCATCTAGCTCTCCGAAAGGCTGTGCATTGCGTGGAACCGTCCTTCAGGCGAAGAAGAAACCACGTTTGTCTCATGCATCTGAGCTTCCCTAACTGTAGCTTCGCATGAGTGAGCACGAATCCCATTGTCATTTCTTGCTTCTGCACGTCCAGCTCACAACTTCCCCGTACGATCCGCCCGCCGAAGTGTAAATACGCACTGATCGATCGCCAAGCTTCACTTCCGGCTTCTGTCGATAGTGAGATGACGTCGGTTGAGCAACACTTGTCTTGGCTCGGAGTCCCACCTACGGGGAGAAGCGTTGAATGTTGACTTCGATAGTGCTTCGACATGGTCGTCCCGCTCTACCTCCGACTCGGCCTACGGGCTATATACTGGCGAGGCAGCCGCGCCAAGAGTAAGGCATGTTGGCATCTATCCTGCTCTTGACCACTTGCGATTACAGCGTACGGGGGCTGTGTTTTCGATTATTTCCATGGCGAAGGGGCCCCAAATGCAAGCAGGCTCGGAAGTCTTGACTTCGTCGTGAGTATCCTCTGTGGCATGTCATGCAGCTGTAACCTAGATTTGGACAATCCAGGAGCGTTCGCCTGGGCCTGCGCAAGATGCGAGCAGCGGCATGTATGTTGTCCCGAAGCTGCCGCACCGCGTGGCTTGACTTTGACATCACGGCGGATACTGGCAACGACGTTCGGAATATGGCTTCTTGCTTCTCACTGCGCTTGACACAGGATGCTGCCACGATGCTGACTTCACAGCGTACTCTCTAGGCCACCGTTCAACCGGCGTAACACACACGTTCACTTCAAAGCGTGGCCATGGTTTCCTTTCGGGAAAGGCTAAGGGAAGCAACCTGATGCGCCACGCTACCTGGAAGACGGATATATTGTCTTGGCTTCGCGAAGGGAAGGCATGCTAGTTGTGTAACCCACAGGCTACCTATCAGTCTGAGTCACAGATTAATGGGTTCAATCGCGTTCGCCAGGGGAGGGTTGTTTCCAGCGTCTTGTAAGTAGCAACCGCTCTGATAGACGGCCTAGCATTGCCTTTGTTAGAGCTTAATGAGCGAGATTTGAATAGCAACAGGCTTTGAGCCACGGCTCGATAACAAGCGCGTCCTAGTGAGTCAGTCATATTCTTTCTGATCGAGAGTGAACTGATAGGAGGTGCCGATTCACGTTCAGGCCTGGTTTTTATGCTGTACGCTGGCGTTTCAGCCAATCACTAGCCTGATCAACGTCACTCGCCAGTTTCAACGCACTCATCATTATCATGCAGGTCTTTTCACTCTCAGTGCTCCTGGATGTAACGTCCAAGCACATGCCTCATCTCCTGACCTGATGCAGGGCCTGGTGCAATTCCCTGTCTCACGGATTGTTGAAAACGCGTACGGATCATTCCAAGCAATGTCCCTGGGGGTGCATAGGAGTGCATCTGCCAGAACATCATTACGGAAAGATACTTCTAGTATATCTTTCTGTGTCTACTGACCCGCATTCCAGCGAATATCTTCAGTTGAGTAGTGTGCGATCATTGTCATTGCTGTTAAGCGCGCTGAAAAGATACCAGGCCTTCAAGCTTAAGCCTCAGGCTCAGGGGCTATCTACGAGTCGGTGAGTACTTTCAGCTATGCTGCATTTGCAGTCAAAAGACATTCATCAGCTCTCGCTTCCCTGCGGTGAGCGGAGTCGTGAATACGCGCTCGTCTTGATCGACTGCCAATATCTTTCTCAGATGCTGTCCCTTCTCCGTGGTTTCTCAGAAACATATCTTTGCAGGATCAGAGCCATAGATGCCCCATATCGATGGCTGACTCGGAGTTAGTGGTTTGGATTGAATACGCCGCTCTACTCCCGGTGGCCGCAGCGAACAATGCTTGTTAGCACTGCTCTGTCGAGAGCGAGGCTTCTAGTAGTGACCGGCATCCTTAATTGTCAGACCGCTCCAAACCACAGCATATGCATGACGGCCGCCGTGACTTCTTAAGTGCTGCCGAGCTCAGGTATAATATTTACTGCCGATTCCGTTAATGCTGCTTACTGGCAATTGGTCGACGCTACTCCACTGGCATGCTTCAAGCTTCCAAGCGTCGCCCGCATATACTAATTGAGCGCTTCTCCATGGACTCGTTTTGGCCTCATTGGCAGAGAATGCACGGTCGGTGTGAAGTCAAGAAGTAGCACTGAAGTATTGAGGACCGATACATTCACGGTCTCTAGAGGGGCTGAGTCATTACTTGAGTTCCGATTTAGGAAAGAGATATAAGTATGTAAAGGAAACACCTCTTATGTAGTCATACGCGCTTCCTGTCCGCGCCCACCATCTCGTCTGAGGATCATGTTTCCACATCCCGACCCTCTCGATTTCTATTATGATTGGCAAGTACTCTAAGATGAGTAGATATGAGGTAACTAAGGCGTATTGACTGGAATGACGTGTGGGCTCGGACATGCACACTGTCCGAACCATCTCATCGGCAGCTTTCAGTGGCGTCGCGATGCGATGCATCCACTCAAGCTCAATCCATTACCAAGGTCTTGCGAATTTGACAGGAAAATTTGACTCACTGCTCTCTGACTCAGACCACGACTTTCAGGCGTTCCTACGTATGAAACTTACGACGCGGGATAACGCGCGTCTTTCAACCACGACAGACTATATGCGCGGGTATACCTAGTGTTTGGCAGGCGCAAAATGCGTGAGTGTTGTCTGGAGTGTCGCGATACTAGCTGGTCGCTTGCCCATCGGAAGAGTGAATGATGTATTGGCAAGTAAGTCTGCTGCATCTATTGGTAGTTGCCACTCAACACTCAAGTCATTTTCTGTCGTAATCCAGTGACCCTCAGCGGGTACACAAGCGTCGGCACTCTCAAACTAGCCCGTGGCGACAGGTCTGACAAGTTTTGATCCTGTCAGAAGTCTGGACAGGTTATATGCGCGTCTATTCTTTGCTTCGTCTTCAAGTTACATGGTACGTAGACGAACCCTTCAACTGAGATACCAGCATACTACCATCTTCAAGGCCAATCAGTGCGTGGCCATTTGGCATTGAGCGGTGAGTACATCTATTGTACAGCGGTTACACTTAAGGCTACTTGGGAATGCGGCTTCGTTTCCTGCAGTAGAACCTACAGCACGCAATAATACATACGATGTCAGCGGGTGCACGATGGATACTTTACATTGCTTGGTGGGTATCATACTACAATCGTCTTCAATGCTGCTTAAACCGAAGTCAGCTTACGGCGAGGTATGACGCCTCACTGACACTTACCTTTCCATTATGTCGCAAAATCATTGAGAGCCGACTGTCGAGTCAGCAGTTCGTTCAGATTTCGCGCAACTACTCCAGCACCTTCCTTGACCTTCTCCCGATCGTCATCGCGCACTTTCGGCAAGAACTTGGCCTCAAATCGGTCAGGATGCCATCGCTTGATATAGTCCTTGATGAGGTCCTTGGCCAACTTGTTCTTCTCATTCGGATGGTGCGGTGACAAGACATACGCGTGAATCGCCTGGACTGTCAGCTCTTCCGGACTATTCGCCCGTTGCAGCACCGGCCACGGGAAGGAGTACCAAGTGAAGATATCGAGAGTCGACAGCCGAGACCAACGGCGCTCGTGCTCCTCGAAGACCTTCATTACCTCCTCCTTCGACAGCTGCTTGGCAGACCGCGCGTATCTCTCCTGCTCGGCCTGCTCCTGCATGCGCTGGAATCTCTCTGCTTGCTGTCGCGCGTGCTCTCTCTGGCGACGCTTCCATTCCTCCTCCTCCTGTGGTGTTGGTGGAGGAAGGGAGGGTGTCGATGCGTGTGGTTGCTGACTGGTGGTCGCACTGGTCGGAGGCGCGCCGGCTGGCTTCCAACCGCCGCGAGTCTGCTTGACGCTCGGCGTAGGGGTGCTAGACGTCGTGGCGGACGAGGCCTGCGTATAGGTAGAAGTGCTAGAATGTCCCGAGAAGGACGAGAAGCCGGACGTGCTCCCATAACTCGATGAGGACGCAGTGCTGTTACGGTCCACGGAGGCGCTGCTGGCGGTCGGATCTGCACGACCCGGGATATTGCGCGGAGCAGACGTTTGCGATGTCGACGTGGCCGACGCGAATGTGGCGGAGCGAGGGGAGCCGTCAGATGACAGACTGTTATTACGACCACGAGAAAACTTCCGAAACAACATCTCCTGTTCGCGGACGAGGTCAGGATCAGGATTGATCGTGTCGAAGACCGGCTCGTCCTCTGGTGGAGGTACGTCATGCTGGCCACCGTTCCGCCGCTCTGCGGATCCTCGTTGTGCTACTTCCTCCCGACGTCGAGCCTCGGCCTCCACCACCTTTCGCTGCGCTGCCTCGCGCTGCCTGGCTTCCTCTTTTCGTTGTGCCTCTTGCCTTTGCGTCTCTTCACGTCGCTGCGTCTCTTGCCGACGAACTTCGGCAATTCTTCGCGCCTCCTGTGCTTCCTCGGCTGTCCTATGCTCAGATTGGATGCGCTCTCCTTCTCTCGCCTCCTCTTCTCGTCGCCTGCGTTCTTCGTCCTCGCGTCTCCGCTCCGCCTGCGGCGACTGGCTTTCCGCAGATCGCGCACGGTCCTGCTGTTCTCGCACCCTGATCGTCGATTCACGATCGTTGAGCCGTTCCTCGAATGATCGTAGATCTAGCTCCTTGGACTCGAGTTCCTGCTCTCTCCGCTGGATCCTTGACTCCTTGTGCCTAATTTCTTCCTCCCTCTGCACCAGCTCCGTCTCCACCACTGTAACGGCTCCAGCCCGTTGGCTTACCTCCTCTGCCATATCCTTACTCTCTTGCTCTTTCCGTCTCGCCTCTTCCGCCTTCAGGTTCGCTTCCTCTTCTTTCGACCTCGCCTCCTCTTCCCTCTGCGCTGCTATCTCCTCCCTACGCTTGACGTCTCGTTCCCTACGTCTGAGCTCGGCCTCCTTCTTCCGCACCTCATCTTCTCTCCGATTGACCTTAATCTCCAGCTGTCTCGCGTCATCCTCCAGCTTTCTGATCTGTTCCTCTGCTTCCCTGACCTTCTGCTCCCTGACTCGCGCATCTTCTTCGCGACGCCTCGCCCCTTCTTCCTTCTTCCCGGCATCTTCCTCTTTCCTCTTGGCATCCTCCTCCTTCGTCCTGGCGTCCTCTTCTCTGCGTCTAACCGCTTCCTCCCGTTTCCTCAACTCTTCGATCCTCCGGTCAAGATTGAGGAAATCTTCACGTCTCTCGATGGCCCCGAGGCCATACTCAGCGTCGTCCCAATCGCTGTCGAACCCATCCATGCCACCGACAGATTCATCGGACGGCAGCGGCGAGAGGGCGGATCCGTCAATTCCTTGGCGGATGTACATGTCTTGCCTCGAGCGTTGTGAGCGAAGAGAATGCGACCCCGTGGAATCTCGCCGGCCCTTTGGAAGGCCCGACCACATTCGTGTCATCGGACTGGCCTGGGATGATCGGAGGTCGTCGTCGACTGTGAACGATCGCTTGGTAGCTAACGTCCTGCCGGTCCCCGTCGCTAAATTACTTTGCAGGCTCTGTGGAACGTAGAATCCTGCGGACACCGGGCTTGACTCGTAGGTCCAAGAGTTCTTGCTCTGCGGTTTCAACGAGTTGTGTCGTAGACTCTCTGGAGAACCGCGATGCACGGATGAGGCGCGAGAAGTGCCATTGATAGGTATGCCTCTCCTCTCCGTTGGTGACGTAGAGTAGTCTGCGCTACTGCCCGCATGAGTGGAGAATGGGAACTGAGCCTCTGATGCCCACTGTGACCATCCTGGGGAGGGGGCAGCTTGGGAGCGATCGTCATTCCGCCTATTAACAGCCCGTCCGAGCAGCGGCTGCGCCTCGCGCTGCTTCTCTCGTGCTCTGGCCGACAGGACACTCGGTTCTTCAGGCATATCCCTTCCTCTCAGGGCATAGGCGGATGTCGAAAAATCGGGATCTATCGGCACGCCATTGGATTGTATGCTGCCTGACCTGGACAACCGCCCGGCACTACTCGCAATGCTGTCACGTCTAGTTGGCGGTAGCCCCATGGCTGGTTCTGCCGACGCAGACACAAACGCGCGCGACGTCGATTTCACTCCATCAGTCGTCTCGGGAGCGGGAGGCCTCCATATCTCCGGTCCCAGGGACGCCTTACTTGGTCGTCGACTGACACCCTCCCGGCCAAGTTCAGGCAAGTCCACGTCCGAAACGGCAGCATGCGGTGAAGTACTGAAGTAGGCAGAAATACCGGACATTTGCGGAGGTACACCACCCCTGATGGAACCACTCGGCGTAGGAGGCTGTCTGGCGTACGAGCTCCGCGACCTCTCAGGAGGATACTCCGCGTCATCATCTACGAGACCTACGGTCAATATTCCGAACGACCTCAATGTGACGGCTAGCTCACCTGTGCGTGCTGGCCGCGCACTTTGCTCTCCACGCTGGCTGTCAGCCATACTCGATGCATCCGACGAGCTACGAGCACGAGGGGAGGGCTGGCGACGAGGTAGTACGCCTTGCTTACGCTTGATGGCGTCAAGGATTGCTTGTTGCTCCTGGATTAAGGACACCGGGGCCGGGGCGCCCTCGGTCCATTCGCGTTCTTGCCTGAGGCTGGTCATCATCTGCCGGTATTCTTCCTCGGCAAGCCGTCGCAGGCTCTTCATTTGATCGTCATATCTCTGCAAAATCTCTGCGCGTTTGGCCTCGTCTTGGGGCCCCAACTGCGCAAGCTGTGTATCCCTATTCTCCTGCGCTTCCTCCACAAGATGCATGAACCCTTCCTGGATCTTCTCTCTCAGGGCGTGCTTGAGGTCAGCACCCACATCCTCATTGGCGGAGAGAGGAGAGGACGCGTCTTGTTCCGCGTCACTTGACAGTAGCGTGGACATCGTCATAGTAGCCATCGAGTGGTAGGATTCGGCAGAGGAGGGTTTGGGGAGCAATGGGTGAAGGTAGCACGCAAAGACCGCGCGAATGCGAGTGCGAGAACAGAGCGTCAGCAACTAGGCCGCATGCCAGGGCGATGGAGAAGGGTGATGATACAAGTCCTGGGCGATCGTGCCTCATGTTCAGCACACGTTCTGAGAGAAGCAGGTGCCGCCACCTACCTGGTCGACCCGCGCCGCAGGTCAGCACCGTGAGGACAAAGGAGATACGGTAGAAAACAGAGTCGCAGATCCGTCGTCAGACCTTCGAGGACGCTGTCCCCGATAGCGATGGTCGATCTTATATGTATCGTCGAGGTCTGCGTGACGCGTTCGCTAGAAGGCTTTCATCTGCCCTCCACGCGTTCTATGGGCGCTTAGAGGGCAGCATGCACCGGAGCCTTCCACCCCATATTCGGCAATCCCCACTGATGTTCTAGGCCTACCCTATCCCGGCATTCGAACCTCGGTTCGTCTTTTATTCTTCCCATCGCTGCGCTCAGTATCTGCGAGTACGCTTTACGTGCCATGTTCCATTAGCGCATAGGGATTTCCGGTCAGTATCGTCGCGTACCTTCCCCCCTAAAGCATTTCGATGTCCCGAGCCTCGGAGCTAGCACCAAATGACCGTCAGCCAGGTCGCGCGACGCTAATGTGATGCCAGGAAAACCTATATCTCACTGAACACTGTCAGGTAATACATCAGTTTGACACCTGTGCCTCAAAGCTAAACCAAATTGCATTGCCAGGCCTGTTACGGAGTGCGACTGTCGAGAAACCGCTTCTCGCTTGTGCCAGCCCAGAGGGCCAGATGTGATCAGTCCCTAAATGCCCTTACATGAGAATCCACCGCTATCTCGACGAGCATCCACAATTGCGAATTGTGTTGCACAAAGGTGCCGTTCCCTTATGACACGTCCAAGCGGTAAGGCAATGGACAACAGTGGTCTACAGATCATCCAGCCTGTAAGCTGTTCGTATTTTATGCCGAGCAATACAACCTTCGTCATATAACTGCTGATCCCATTACCAGTCTCCCCTAGCCCGACTTGGATGGCCATTTGAGGAGAGGAGGTCGGCCGTCTATGGCTGAGGGTTCGCGTGACCGTACGATCCGTATCACGCAATCCGCATCACGAACTGTAGAGGCCGTTTGCGTCCAGAAGTGCATCTCCCGTACAGTGAGTGCCAGCAGTCCTCTAGGAACTCGCCCCACTATCTGACAGGTTTGTTCTCCTATGTGCACAGATCGGCAAATGTGGACTACGTTGTCCGTGCAGACCCTGTGCGCACAAATGTCATATCTTCTGCTAACTTCCTGTGTGAACGCTGAAGCGGGAGAAGGCCCACGCCACATGTTACGGAAGCGGGTCGTCCTCAGGGGGAATCAATCAAATGCAGGTAGTTCAATGCGGGCAGTTCAATGCGGGCAGTTCAATGCGGGCAGTTCATACTTGCACAGCAGACTCTGACCGTCGTCATTTTCACTGCAGAGATTGCAACCCCGCGCGATTCGGCGTACACGGCTCATGATATCCGAATTCTCCAGCCCCGCGGTTGAGCTGACTGGATGGCATCAAGCACGAGACCCAGAACTTTCCACGACTGAACGCTCATACCATACGTATAAATCAATGAACCTCGAGCTGTTAAGTCAAACGGTGCATACCGTACCAGACTACTTATCAGTTTACCTTTCCAGTAATACTATAGGACTGCCGCGGATATTGTGAGCGTTGTTGAAGCCCTCACCATGCTGAGATGGCCGAGTGGTCTGAGGCGCCAGACTGGGGTGATCCAGTTCTACTTCATTCAATTCTGCTTGGCTCCATTCACCTGGTACTGCCAGTCTTAACTTGATTTACTTTGCACCGAGTGGTTGGTGTACGACGGACGTATGCGTACGCAAGCAGATCGATTGAGATGACTGGTAAATCTGAGGCAAAAGAGGCGACAAATCCATGTGACTCGCTACGGCGATGCATTCAAATTCTGCGCTCATTGAGCCTTGGATATGTGCCCGTGTTGGTTATAGATCATCCAACTTTACACAATAGTACGCATACGACTCAATACTGTGCACCGTTCGAATCTTCGTTAGGGTATCGGCTCCATACACAGCTGTTGCTTTCAAGTTTACATAGCGCCCTCGCTCCTTGAGATGATGTACCTGGAATGCATGATCAGCAGGGATCATAGACGTACTGAGGAAGGTAAGACGTACCAGGCATGTAACACGCCCGGGATCCATCCGAGAATCGAAAGGCAGACGTTGATCCAGAAGTCTAGACCAGGGTATAAACGTGAACGTCACAACGTACTTCAATACATAATGAAACTCACCGGCTCGCAAGCCCCTCTCTGATAGGTGGCAATTCAGGACGTGGTCAATCGAAAAGTCCCGCGTATTCAATGTGCCGTGACTCACTGAAGAAGACCGCGAGAGGCGGGAGAAGTCTGCAAAAAGAAGTTAACACACAACAGGAATGCATCGACGTGCCCAGCTACTCACAGAGCAAGAAAGTACAGGCACACGTCGTACGTCGGCGAGACTCTCTGCCTTGGCGCGACAGGCGCAGGTCCGGCCGTTGCTCCATAACCCTGGGAAGTAGCCATTGCGGTCGAGATACAGTTGAATAGGGCGGTTTAGATTGGACGTGTGCTAAGTCGTATATGGGGTAGGTCGTGGAAGTCGTGAAGTGAGGACTCTGGAGAGGACGCTTAATGCTTTATGTGCGCGGCGCCTGGGCTGCGTATAGCAAGCGCGCTGCGGAGCAGAAGCGAACCTCATACTCCCTACGGTGACGTCACTTGAGACAGTGGTGTTATCTGTACTTACAGCATGATACTAAGGCGCTCAGTTCCTACTGCTAAACGCGTAGTGGCACTAGGCCCGTGCAATGATGCCGTCTAGCGTCGTCCTACTGCCAGTACCGTGATACTGTACAGTACATACAGCCTTGTTTGGAATATGAGGATATCATACCTCTAGATTGCAGACCGATCTTACTATTGGACTACATACCTTCCCCACGCCCGCGACACCGCCGCCTGGTGCACTTAAGCTGGCACTCTATACGAACACAAGATCTTTATGCTGGGCATCATTTAGGGTATCAATTTGATGAGCATGCTCTCTGTTACTGTGCCGTTGGCATGGGCTAACATTGACGACATAGATTGATTAAGTGTTGTGCACACAATATGGTACTCCATACTGCATGCATTGAGCAATTAGTAAGGGATGGACAATAGCTCATCTGTACCTTTGATGTTTGGTTCCATATTTGCAATTTTGAGTGATCCTTTCATGGGCCAGCCTGAACACTCACAAAAGACAACTAGATTGGCAGTACATTTCCTCATGACTTATTTTCACATGCCATACATCTATCCTACCTTCTATGAGGTTACAAGCAAGATCCAACCATACTATTCATTTGCCTTCAGTTTCTTCTTGGGGGGCTTGTCAGAGCCTGACTGAGGCACAGACAAAGGCCTAAGGATTTCCTGCTCAGGATTGAACCTCTTGACCTTTGATGGATCATTCTCCAGAGTGCTGATGGCTTGTTTCAACAAGTCCAGGAAGAATGCATGAGTGATGGGCTCTTCAGAAAGTGAAGTGTCTTCCTTAATATCCTAAGATAGAAGGTCAACAACATAAGACTCAACAAGTAGAGTCAACAAATGACTCACATCATACATGGTTGATAGATGTACTTTGCCATGCCTCTTTGCCCCAATATCATATGCCTCCTTCACCTTGAATTGTAAGTCATAGAGCAGAACAGCAAGGGGAGAGGAAATATGTGCTGCTGTGAACTGCGCCCTCTGTATATCTCTGTGGTCTCGATAGGCCCAGGAGAGTGGATTGTCATGTACCCCTCCCTCACCATAGTATCGCACTCCTGCAATCATTGGGACAGTTGTGCCACCAAAGACCGTCTTGAAGACTTTCTCGAGACTTTCAGGGCAATCAGGAGTGCTGACAAGACGCCGCAAGACCGTGTAGCCTAAAACATTGGCGATTGACTCAAGATCATGTGCCGCAACATGCGGGATGATGGCCTCATCATGCACAGCTTGAAGTAATTGCAAAGCCATGAACTGAAGTGTTCCCTATCAATACAAAAAGAATTAGTAGAACAATCTTGGTAACGGATTCAGACACTCACCGTCACAGCCACGCCTTGTGGTCTGGACGACGTATAGTCGATTCTCGATCGGACACTGCCTTCCGTCATGATGGGACGGCCTCCCGAATCAACTCCCCTCTTGACAGGATTAACAGCCTCTCTGATGACAATATTGTCGATCAATGAGCGATCGACATGGGCCATGTCGAAGTCGGAGAGAAAGCCTGCTGCGTCACCACCCGGCCACAGTAGCATATTGCCGGCACTGATATCACGGTGAAGGATCCCGTTCTCGCAAAGATACTTGTGAGCTGAAACGCTGAATGAACACACCGAAACGGCTGATGCATACAGTACATACCCTCAACAATTGCATAGAATGCATTTAACAACTGGAGCTCATCAGTATACTTCCAAAGAGGCTCCCCGACCATGGGGAGAATGATACGATGAAGGACTTTGGAAGGACGCTCGGGATCTTCGATACGCCCCCGTATGTGTGCAGTAGTGATCATGGTCCATTTCCGCTGGTCTTCATAGTAGCAAACATCGCTGCCGTACCGATGCGTCGCAATACCCGGAGGGAAGGGGGGCTGCCTCTCTGCGTCGGGGACCGCAGAACCGGGAGCATTGTCCGTGTCCGCTTTGTGTTTGAGCCCTTTGATGTGCCCGTATATATCCGTCTCGGCAAGCTTCAGAGGATTACGCCAGGCAGACTTCAAGATGTGGATATCGCCTACAAAGACCCACTCTTCATTCGCCTTCTGGAGCTCGAGCACTCGCCACACTTCCGTGCCGCGACCTAGAAGAGACAAGGAGACCCAGATCGGTGGCCCAATCGTACACCATGTCCCACTCTCGTTCCCGAAACGACTGACGTGGTAAGACGGGTAGTGATCTCCGCCTTCGAGGCGGATTTTGGATCGGAGGGTAGGGGAAATGGGGGACAAGCGCAAATATCGCTCGAGCTCGTTGCGGGCCACTGGCGTCACTGACGGGTCTTGCCCTAGTTGATGATTCGTCACGCGCCGTGTAAGTGCACGGACAACACGGACAAAGGTCTTCGCGTCGCGCTGATGATGATCGGAGCTCTGCGGCGAGCTGTCGTCGTAGATACTGTGACGTGGGGAGAGGATAACGCCGTCATGGTCGACGATCATGACCCGGAAGACCGTGCCTGTAATCAAGAGCGTGACGCTGAAGTTCCAAAAAGGTCGAAAGGCCATATGATAGCGCGCATAATCCGCGCACTGGAGGATCACTGGCTTCACCACAGTTTCGTCGCGCGGTGGATCATTCTCTTCTTTCTGGACCTTCACCTCAGCGAATCCGGCGCAACTGTCCCAGAACGGACGGTCGGTAATCTTATCGAGGAGGTTAAAATCTGGGCGGAAGTTGGCAGTTCCCGGAGTATAGGCTTCGGCAGCGCGTGCTGGAGGTAAGAGCAGCGCAGTGTTGGCGGCGCATTTGAATTCGCGTAGGGCGCTTGAGTTGCCGTTCTCGAAGTTTTGCAGAAACATGAAGATATTTTGCTGGAAAGGAACACTTGAATTGGACAAACTACGGTTTGGGACACATATACGCACCAGAGGTCCGTACATCTTCTTCTCGACGTCTTTCTCTTTCTCCTTGCGCTTTCTATTCTTTGTCGATTCATCCCTTTCGTCGTCCGTGCCTTGCAAAGCCTTGCTTAGATCTCCCGCAACTCCGCGCAGCACTTCAAGGTTGTGCATCTGTTCCACTTGATAAATCTCGTGGCAGCGGTCGACGATGGCGGCTTCTTCTTCGTCGATCCTAAGACGTTTGAAAACGGATCGGTCATCATACTTGACGTGTCCCCTGAGCTCCGACTTGAGTTGTTCATGCTGAGCCGAGCTGTTGGCTGCGAACGTATTAGCGCCACCGGTCGAATAATGATGAGGGGTGAGCTTAGTAGGATCCATGATCGCTGCTGCGAACGCCACGGTGATTGAGGTATGAGGAAAAGAGATGCTCACCAGATGAGTCGTCTTCAACAGAGTCGGAGTAGTCTGAGTCTGTATTGTGGCTCGCGCTTCGCTTCATCCTAAGGAGTGACGCAAGCGTCCAATCGATTTCAGTTGATCAATCGCGGAAGACTTCCCAAGCAGCACTTCTAGATTCCTTCTTAGAGGCTAGAACAAACAGTCAGACCATTTATCGGGCTATATGCTCATATAGACACGAACCTTCGCCGGTCAATTGAGCGTAGTTATCAGCCAACGATTCAAATTTCACCGCTTCGCGCTTCGGTCCGCAGCTACATATCAGGTGTGTTATCAGGATGCGTATGTGCATGACATGTAGAACGTGAATAGATGTTTGCCTCACAGCGATGGCTTGTCCTAGAGTCCGAATCGACTTCACTACCAGGCCAACAACTTGAGTGCACAAAGCGACTAACGAGCCGCGATCACGGCTAATCAATGCGAATAAATTAGCATGTTACGGGAGGAACAATAGCCGAAGATAATTACATTGTTTATACCTGTCAGAACGCCAAACGGTGTAAGTTATGTGGTTGCGATTGCGTGGAGTCGGCCGACAACGTTTCAACGATGTCGTGACGTTCACCGGCAGTTCAAACGTTGAAGTTCAAGTTTACAGGCGCCTGAGCGCTTAGTCATCTGAGTTTGGCGGGGACGCGTCGGCACCGGTCCCTCCGCTCGTCCTCGACTCCTCATCGTGGATCCGCTCATGCTGCTCTGATGGTGCGGTTTCCATGCACAGAGTTTCTCCATACGATATTTTCTTACTGTGTATGGTCGAGCATCGGCTACATCAATATAAATGGAACGGACTCCCTAGTATCAGCTGTGACATCAACGTCCTGTAGCAGTGAACAGGGAAGTTACTTAGATGCATGTCCATAGCAGCCGTCGAGGTGGTTGACGTATAAATGCCACTCCCGTCCCATGGTGCGAACGCATGTGCATGTTCAATGGAGGATCAAGCCCCCAGCAGCATGTCCAGTTGAAGTCGTGACACCGTAGCTTGATCCCCATGCAATTCCACGTTAACCGATCAGCTCGACGTAGCGTTATATAAACAGGCTCTGAATGATCTTCATTCCTTCGAGCACATTATTCTTTTGAACGCCCATTAGAAGCACATGCATCATGTCGGCGTCATGCATGCGGTCCTGGCTCGCCTCAAACGCATGCCTGGATTTGAAAGCTACAAGCACATCGCACGCATAATCGACGTGAGTGTTCTCGGACAGTAGCGCACGGTGGACCGGTAGCAGGCTCTAGATGCGCTCGCGTCGCACCTTGGCATAACTGAAACGGATTAGCCACTGCTTGACCCGCAACTCCTCCACTCACAGAGCATGGGTACGAGACATGAGAAGAAGATGAACGCAAGAGCAGGAAGGACCAGCTCATGGCAACGCGCTCTTGCTGTGCATGGAAAATATACAGTGCCGCCGCTATGGAGAATGGCTTCTCATAATGACCTTCGGATAAGGAGGTCATGCCAATGAGCTTCGACGACTTCCTGCGTCGCTCCAGGCCAGAGAGACGGGGTGCTATCGGAGAAACTGGACTTGAGCTGCTCTTGCGACATGACGAAGGCTTTATCTCACCACTGACGTGAACTTCCGGACCACGCCTGCTATAATTTGGCAGGCACCCGAGCGTTGGTCCTGCATCTCCAAGTTACTTTCGCATGCCAACCTATACTTAGAGTATGATTTGATGAGCAGAAGCGAAGACCAAAAGGTAAGTCTTCTGGACTTCGACAGAGTAATCGCTAAGCAGCACTCAGTGGTTTGGCACACTTTCCCGTTTATAGGCAGTATGTACAGGAAGCCGAAGCAATTAGAGTCGTTCGATAACGAAGACAAGGGATAGTGTTGCGAGGGTGATGAGGATACAGACATAGATAGCGAGCAGAAAGCGAGAAAGCGTGGCA
Source organism: Daedalea quercina L-15889 (assembly GCA_001632345.1). NCBI lineage: Eukaryota > Fungi > Basidiomycota > Agaricomycetes > Polyporales > Fomitopsidaceae > Fomitopsis > Fomitopsis quercina. The sequence goes on from KV429087.1 coordinate 187,136, forward strand.
GGTCGTAGCAGGTCGTGATGAGTCGTGACAGGTTCGTAACTGCGTGTTTGATACATATGCAGTGGGATATCGCAGACGGGTCTGGCAGGTCAAGAGGTCAGTTCCCCTTATATCAGCCACCGTGTGAAGGGCCGAGTGCACACCGAAGATGATGATGATGAGGCCCTGGTCTTTCTCGAGGTGAAGTGGGGACCAGTCTCTGCGCCGAGGTATCGAAGCGCCAGCTGTTATGACTGGGAGACAACGCTCTCGCTCTGCCCTCTTGGTCGGCCCGTCGCGTCGTATGATGATGACGGTGTGCGCTTTCCCAACGCTGAATCGTCTTGCGATCGTGCAAAGAAGTCGTCTTCGCCTTCGTATGGTGACGGCCCGGAGTTAATCTGTAGGCACGACAATCAGACCCTGTTCCATTTACGATAGCAGAATTCAGTGGCGAAGCTGATAGCTCCCATAGTGGCCATTGCAAGAGACGGAGACCTATGAGGGCGTCTGCAGTAATAGCACAGCACCGTCCAAAGGCGACGCCGCGCCTGGCAATGTTCATAGCAATGCTCCTGAAGAGCGACACACCAGTCCCCGACGAAGACAAAAAAACAGTCAGACATATCCGCCGTGCCAAATGATCTTCAAGCATGAAGTATTTCGGCTAGCACTAGTCGATAGATTGCCACAAGTGCGTCAACGCGGGGAACGTGCCTGTCTTGAGGAGGGGCACAACGCAAACGCGAGCCTCGAAAGGCCTGTCATAGGGCACGAATACGAGAAAATGAAGGTGTAACTCACCCATTGCCCAAGCACCTCTGCTATTCTACTTGCTTCTTCCTGACTAAACGTCACGTCCTTCCCCTTCTCCGCGTGGAGCTTCAGCAACTCGCTCAGCGTGCGCTTCGACTGCCCTCCCTGCCCTCGTCCAGGTCCATCTACGACCTCCCCCTCTCCTCCCTCCCCGCCCGGAAACGCGACCGAGTTACGCGGTGTCTGCGTGTCAAGGTTCATGGAGCGGTCCCAATCCTCCGCGTCGCTGGCCGAGGCGTTAGAGTGCAGCGAAAGCTGAGACATCGAGAGGTCAACTTGCTGGCTCGCCATGTTCGCAAGTGCTTCGAGTCCTGTCTAACGACTGCGGCGACAGGGAGAGAGAGAGAGAGGGTTTGGTAAACGCGGTGGTACTGGGGCTGTAACCTTTCAGATGGTGGTGGGCTGTGGTGGGAGCGAGCAAGAGATGGTAATTAGCACGTGAGTGCTGTCGTGAGAAATTAAACAGCTCGGTGGCGAGCTGCCAGCTGGAGGCGTAGACTAGCGCGCTGTGGGCCTCGTACAACTCGCTCCCGAACTTCATATCTTGCTGTCAAATGCCTCATAAATCACGGCCCTTTTCCTTGTCGGAAGGGGCATATGACCTGGAAAACCATATATCTTGTAAACCGTAGAATCTTTAATTTAAAGCGGACTGTATGCTCTACATCTCCGAGTCCTGTTTATAGCAGCGCCTCGGAACTTGAAGATGCATTGCAAACACACGGCCTTTTGAAGGCTCATGAGTCGTGGATGAAGCAGCTGGTCACATTCTATTTTGGCCCCAGGTTCAGACCTCAATGTAACCTACATTTGGCACTGGCCCTGATGGTAGTGACCAAGTAAATGGGAAGGCCTCCTTCGTCTCACCGCTGCACAGGCTCACTGACACGACTTCTGGACTAGATCGTATGCTCTATGCATGGGTCGAAGTGATTTATCAGATCTCTCAAGCATTGCTTATCCATCTTGCGTTCGTTCATCCTGACAATTCACTGAGCAACATGCCCCTACTACACCTACGCAATAACCCCATTCCGGGAAAGCTGAACGATAACGGCGAGTTCCAGTTTGATGCATCTGTTAGACGCGCTGACCTGCACCAACTGACCAGTGCTCGTAGCTTCATCGGGGGCCGGCCTATAGGCGGACAATCTTCGTCTGCTGAGCTGTTCGGCCGTTCGCTCAGCGCCCGCTGTTTTGGCAGGACGTGCTTATACTCACGTCCATTGATGCTCTCACTGTGCCTCACATGCACTGGTATGGGAAGTATTACGGCGTTTGCCGAGCACGTTGCCTCGCCTTACTCCTCGAAGCTTCATATAACGTCGTCCCTCTTCTCACAGCCGCATCGCCTCTAACGGCTCTGGGAAACTGCGCGTCTTATCATAATCGAAGCTACTGATTAACTTTGTCAGAGCCAGCGTGATCGAATGCTCAACTCATTCGTGCCTTCCGCGGAAACGTTCACGGTAAGTTGGAAGGCATGAGAATCTCGGCCGCTGCGAGCGTCGTCGCAGGGGCAGTCTCACGCATGTTGATACAGTGCGGAGCCTCACGCAGCCAAGGACACTGGCGTTTTTGCCCGCTCGACGTGGCTTGTGTAAGGCCATCCCCGAGCATCACGATGCAGACGCGGCTTCAAGCTTCAACTCGCACCATCAGTCCTGAGCTACATTCTGTGAGTAAACAAATAATGCCTCCAGATTCTGTCAACTTGACGGCACATGGTTCGCTAGGTGGCAGCTCAGTCCCACTATTGCCAAAGAGCGATGAATATCACATTTGCTCCGCGATGTCAACATAGCAAAGCTGTCGTCGAAGTATGGGCGCCTTAATCTGGGCCTCTGTCATGAACGGGCTGTTCCGATGCATCGGGACATTACGATGGAGCATAAAACATGCGGTCCGGCGTGATAGGAGCCTCCTTCGGGAAGCTCGGCGAGTCCTTAAAGCTCTTCCACCCCCATCGCTGCTCTGACGGAACCCCCCGCTGTTCCTGTAAGGCTTATTTTCGTCTTCTTGGCAGCCCCATCTCTCTTCAGCATGTTCGAGGACGGGCCTGAATACAAGGAACGGTGTGTTTCCGGCGCGTTTGTGGCGCTTTTACTGATCGTCGCTGACGTCGTGTGCCGTGTCTTGCGTTCTCGTGCTTTAGGTTGGGAAAACCTTTCGTTCCTCCCACTGTGACCCTCAAGGAGGTTCACGATGCTGTCCCAAAGCACCTGCTGCGCAAGAACCCCTGGCTGTCGTCTTACTACTGCGTCCGCGACGTAGTCTGCTGTGTCGCTATCTTCTACTACGGCTTCTCTATAGAACGCATACTTGAGAGCAACTTCGGTGGATTCGTACCTCTGTCTGCTGCATGGCAAGTCCATCTCGCCCGGGCTACGTTATGGTTGGTGTACTGGTGGTTCCAGGGGCTCTCGTTCGCGAGCTTCTTCTGTATCGGTGTGTCGATTTCACTGTGCGCCTGTGGGATTAATGTCGGAAAATGACCTACGTAATTTCGCAGCACATGAGGTAGGCTACCCTTGCCCATTCCGTAAATGAAGTTCTGGTAAATGTAGTCTAGCTCGGCCACCAAACATTATACGACAATCGATACGTCAACGACACCCTTGGATACTTCTTCCATTCTGTACGTGCTGAACCTGTCCAATTGCGTCTGGTCCCTTTACCACATCTCTGCATAGTTCATCATGGCCCCATTCTTCGCTTGGAAAGCTACCCACAATGCGCATCACGTCAGTTCATTGATACACGCACTCGCTCCTTATAGAGCTGAGGTCCTCCTTCAGAAAACAGTCGCATCAATCGAGAGGGATGAGAATTATGTACCATATGAGCGCAATGAATATCCACTTCCGCCGAAGGAGAGGGCCAGCACCGCGGACTACCTCGAGGTGTTCGACGAGACGCCCATCCTGACAATGGGCCGAATGCTTGTTATGCAGGGCGCGTGCGTCTTGTTCTTTTTGTTTCGTCTGCCCCACGTTGAAACGGCGCTGTTTTAGCGGCTGGTGGCTTTATATGACGTGCGTCGGGACACATTCTCTGCCTGAGCGCGGAACATGATATGTCGTTTCACAGGATGAACGCTATGGGCTCGAAACGCTACCCGAAGGGGACCAATTTCTTCTCGCCATATTCCCAAATATTCAGACCAGACCAGAGTATGTGCGCATTTTCCGTTATTCGGACGTCACCGATGCAGAGACTTCCGCAGGACTGGGCATACTCTTATCGGATATTGGGCTCCTAGGAATGGGATATATCTTGTATCGGGCGGCGAGTATATATGGCGCTAAGGCCGTCTTCGTGTACTATTTTATCCCTTACGTGGTGCGTCAGCTCAGTTCAAATACGCGGTTCTCCGGTCTGATCTAGATCCGACAGCTCTGCAATCACTGGTGAGTTCGCCGTTGCACCGACGTGATCGCTTGATTATAATGAATCGGACCTCGCTATCACCTATCAGGATCGGTGAGCTTACCTTCCCAGCATGTGTATACCCCGTGCTCTAAGTATAGTATGCCACAGTAATGCTGACGTACCTCCACCACTCTGACCCGACTATCCCTCATTACCGCAAGGATGAATGGTCCTGGGTGCGCGGGGCCGCTGCCACCGTTGACCGCCCGCTGCTTGGATGGGCAGGCCGGTTCTTCTTGCATAACGTGAGAGGCGAAAGCGATATTTCTTGGTAAACATAACTCACGACGTGACAGGTCTCACATGACCATGTGGCCCACCACTTCTTCTCCTGCGCCCCATTCTGTTAGTAACGTATCCCCCCCCCATGAACCCAATCGCACGTACTGACGAGGGGTAAAGACAGCCAGCCGGAGATAACCAAGCATGTGCGCCAGGTTCTAAAGGGGGACTATAATTACGACTCGACAGTGAGCGCTACTTTGATTACCCGTACCAGTGTGGTCTGATATGCGGGCAATCACAGAACACCTTCTATGCCTTATATCGCTCGTTCACACAGTGTGTCTACGTGGATGATGACGAGTCTATCGTTTTCTACCGGAATAAGTACGGCCAGTCTTTCCGGGAAGTTGCGAAGAAGGAGCTCAAGCAGATTAATGAGCACTGGAATCCGGAAGTGCAGGATTGCGGGACGAAGACAGTGGCGGAGTGAATCATGTATCTTACATGTGATGTAAGCCTGCGGATGTATAACTTAGCTTGATCAGCGTGCCTGTTTTTTCACGACACTGTTTCGCCGAGATGCTGCTCATATACTTATGAGTTGCTTCGCCTCCATGTTTTGGATACTATGTATCATGCGAGTGGTCGACGCGGCGGCGATGTTTGGGGGTTCGGCGCTCGGCATTTGCCGATCTGCACTGTTGCAGGGTCGTCCATTGAATTGCAAGGCCAAAACCATGCGTGGGTCGTCACTCTTGCACTCTTTTACGCACTCGTGTCCCTTACTTTACGACCCAATATCATCGAGTGCCACGGCCGCGCAAGCCAGGCCACCTCCGAGAGTGCTGTCCTCGCCACTGGCGAACGCCCGACCCTCATCCGCGCGCAGACGTCCTGGACGCCACTGCCAGCACATGCACTCTCATTGCACCACATCGGCAGCACAGCATCTCTCTGCTTTGAGTAACTTCGAATTTGCATAAGTCGATTGAGCATGGCGGTATATTCATACTCACACGGCCACCACGTCAGAATTTCTGAGGTGAGCAGCACGCGTGCGTTAGGCACTGGTATGAATTCGATGCATCTGCCACTGACTGGAGTTTCTGGCAGGGAAGTGAATACAAGGGTCGGACTGCCAGTGGTATCGAAGATGCTGTACTAGGGCACTCACTTATTTGGCATGCTGTGTTTCCGCGAAATTAAAGGCATGCGGCAACAGCCCAATGCTAGTACGTCGAGAACGTGGACCATCAACTCTGTTCATGTGGTAGGTTACGATTACCATTGAATCGTTCTATTGTATGTACAGACGTCATCATGGAAGACTGATCTTTGTCTTCATGGCCTCGTGGACATCACACTTCATGTGTCAATTCTAGGATCAGCCCATCTCTTGTCGACGTTCCGTAGCTCATGCACGGAAAATCATCGTGTCCTAGCCTTAACCTTCGTTTGACAATGTTCGTCGGGGCGAAAATGCATAGTAAGCTGCCTTCGACTCCGCTCGATGTCTCGCAGGCGAACTGAGCATCCTGACTGTAGGTCATGTCTAGCTACCTTCAGTAGTGAAGAGTATATTGTCAAGTCAGCGAAGGTTTGCTTTACGCACCTGCATGAAGTCATTGCTTCAAGACATACAACCAGTATGTTTAATATCGGTCGGTACTTAAAGGTAGCCTTTCATATCACCAGTGGTAACATCCTGTCCGATCAGTGTGTCCCAGCGGTGCCTTGCATAGCTCTGACTCTTCTGCACCGTCAGCTTCGACAGTCAGCGTCGCCGTGTTGGCATATAAGAACAATGATTGATCTCGACGACGGGCAAGTTCAGAGTCTCTCTAATCAGCTACGATGTCCAACCTTGGATCTGAGCTCGACGGCAGCCTAGGCAGCCTTTTCTTTGCGGGATTCTTTTCCTTGGTGTACGTCGTTTTGGTACAGTGTATTGTTCGCACAACAACGGTGGTGGAACGCAGGTTATATGGCTGCACTTGTGGCCAGGTCTTGTACTACTTCAGCCACTATGGTTCGGCTGACCATAGGTACATCACATCCCTTGTACGTTCGTCTTGCTTCGGAACCAGCCATTGAGGATTGAATCTTTCTTGCAGGTCATTCTCGTATGGTGAGCATTGTTGGTTGGTATTGGAAAGTCTTCATGATGACATCCTGCAGGATTCTGGATACTAGCAAGACGATCGTGGACATGATAGTAAGTGTCTGTTATCCTAGTTATGACTCCTACTCAACAGTGGTGCAGTGCGGTTGGGATCTCCTCGTCCGGGTCCACGACAGTGCATCCGATCTTCTGGGAAAGTTACCGGGGTAAGTGGCTTTCCTAGCCCCTGCACGCCATGCCCTTCATCTGAACGACGTGCTTCAGTATTACTCCGGTGGGTACCTCGATTGATCTGAAGTGTAATGTCCTCACTAATGGACTGCTAGGGCGAGTTCATACTGTCCGTAAGGTCTAACTTGGTTAGTGCAATTATCAAATTGCCTTACGTTTGTCCTCAGCCCTGTACGATCTTCATGGTGCAATGGTAAGCCCTCTTAGTTCTTGTCACGGTAGAACGGATGGTAATCAAAAGCTGCACCAGCTGCTATTTACATACCATATGGAAATGTCAGTGCGTTCAGGAGTCATGAAGTGTTCATGGATGCTGACGTACACAAGTACTCAAGCGACCGCACCGTCGCTGGCATTGGCTACTTTACACGTTGTTACCGGTGTGTCTGCCGATAGTCGCCCAGGTACATCTCTAACAATAATACGTTTGTTTAGTTTATCTTGGCTTTGGTGTCTCTGGGTATGTCGTTCTTGATCTGTTACGCTGCAGGTTTGAATATGATTCTGTAGGTGCAGGCTTAGGTGTGTGTGCACAACTGCGGTACAACTGTATGTCATGCATTCTAATGTGCCGTGCGTAGCCGGAGCTGTTCAGATGTGCGTTTCTCCCCCTTTATTTCGCTCAATGATGTGTGCTGTAAGTGTCTGACACGTTGCTCGTTGTTGAAGTGGGATAGCAGAGAACATTGATCAGGCTGACTCAAAAGCTGAGGCTAGTCCGATTCACGTGTGCGTGAGGGCTAGAGCGCTTACCGTATCCTCAGCTGGCAGGAGCAATCCGTCCGGGCTTTTCCGCCGTTGTCGATATCTATATCACTGTCTGGCTATGCTACCAATTACAAGGTTCCAGATCTGGACTCAAACAGTACGTCTTTTGATGATATCGGGACCGATGTCGAAAGTTGCCACTCACCTCAGGCTCGAACTTGCAGGTCTGACAACATGGTAACGAAGCTTATTAGCTACGCTATCACTCGCGGTATCTGCACTTCGTGAGTCTGCACGAGCATGTACCACATCTTTCCTGATTGCATGCGTGCGTCAGCGTCGTGCAGGCAGGTGCCTTTGCTCTTCAAATCGTAAGTAATCGGCATCAAGAGCTCATTAGCATGCAACCTGACTCGTCTCCAAAGTTCTTGGTCGACTCTCACAACAAGACGTTGTTTTCCATGATTCTTTATATACCGGCAAGCACACGTAAGATACAATCTATTTGTTTAAATCATACGATGTTAACTCTGATGTCAGTCTACGTTAACTCCTTGCTAGCTATGTTTGTACTCCATATATACTTGGTCATGCTGAAGCTGACTACTATTTAACAGGTGGAACGCACTGTTACGTACGCCGTGTTTGTTTTTCCTTTATTTTCATCCTCTGTGCACTTATGATACCACTCGGGGCTTA